>PVIA01003908.1:0-153362 GCA_004024845.1 Tonatia bakeri | reverse complement strand
GCTGGTGGGGGCGCTGCCTGAGGAAGTGGGGTGTGCTTGGTAGAGGCGAGGTAAGAGGGAAAATCAGGACAACTATAATAGCATAATCAATAAAATACCATTTTTAAAAAGCATACACAATTTTTTAGTAAGTAAATTTTGGGGGTTTTGGGTTCCCCCCAAAAGAACACAGTATATATAGGGTTCGGTACTAGCTATAGTATCCCATAGTATCCACCATGGGTCTTGCAACATATCCCATGCAGGTAAGGGGGCACTAGTGTACTCTGAGTCTTTGCATAAGAAAGCATCAAGTCACCAACTGATGGAAATACTATGAAATGGTTGGCATATATTCTTTTTAAATGTCTGTGTGATAAACGAGAAAGAGGTTGAGGAACATTGCAGATTAAAAGAGACTAAAGAGGTGTGACAATTAAATGCAATACACAATCTTGAAATGGATATTCTGGTTCTAGAAAAGAATTGCTATAAAGGATATTATGAAGACAATTAATGAAATAGAAATACACATTATAGATAAAAGAATTATACTGTTTCCTGTTCTATGATTACATAAGAAAACATTCTTATTCTTAGGAAATACACACTGAAGTATTAAGGGGTAAGAGAGCTTAATGCACATAATTTTCTCTCAAATATTTCAGAAAGAAAAATAAGATTTATCTTCAAATGAGCCAATTATTAAAAATTGTTGAATTTAGAAGGGCAAATGGTAGGCAGTTTTTTGTTTTATCCTTGAATTTTCTAAAGTTTAAAAATATTTCAAAAGTTTTTAAAAAGTTACATATAATAAAACACACACACAAACTTACTGTCTTCTGTGGCTGGGTTCTTTCCGGTTTGACCAAAAATGACATTAGCAGCTGATAAACAGTGCCTGGCCTCCATGAAACACAGCTGGTAAGGAAATCAACAAGTGTAAATGCAAGTGCTCCACAGCCTTATTTGCAACTGATATTGCACATTGTCTTTTGATATGGGAAAAGCTATTAAAATCAGGTAAAAACCACTAAGGAGACTCTGGAAGTTGCTGAACATTAAGAAGGTATGTAAGACATATTATAGTATTACCAGGTTAAAAAGTTACATCAGATAAGTACAATGCCCCCAAACTCAATAACCCAGACTGGCTGGAAGACAGCTGCTGATTCCAGTGGCTCGCCTCAGGTAATCAGTAAGTATACCACAATAACTATCATGACAGACTCAAAGTTCCTCCGACAGTCTTTCAGTTCAGTCCAAACAGCCGAAGTCCCATGCATGATAAATTGGACCATTTACATTGTGTCAAAGGACTTAAAGATTTATTTTTTTTTAGGTTTAGAGATCCCTTTTGTATCCTATCATTTAAAGGCAAAAAGAATCAATTTTGAAAGGAAGAGATTCCTGTCTTCTAAAATCTTTAGAATTTATAATGAGGCTTCCCACCAAGTTCTGAAGTCAAAGGATTTCCACAGATAAACTTTACGAAACTGCTTTATCAACGCACTTAGAGGACTTCATAATTCAAATCTGGGCATAGTAAACTCAAACACTTGGAGAAGATCTCCTTGTTAATATAAACACTTTGCATTTATCATGTAAGTCACAGGACCACCCAGCAGAAATACAAAGTTAAAGTCCAACTTTTAGTTGGAAGCCACCCTCATTAGATATAATGTCTACTTCATACCAGATTTTGCTAAGAAAATTTTTAATGCTTAACTATGACTTTAAAATCTCAGCATTAAATGTAGCTCCCCGTTATGGCAAATTAGAAGCCCTCTTGAGAACAGCCAGGGACCAACCATGTGTAGTATTAGCCCAGCAATGTCTACAGATCAAAGTGTTGGCATTAAACCTCAAAAAACTAGAAGTTACAGTTTACATAAACGGCTTTATTACCACTTCAACTTTTTCCAGACTGGCTCCCTGTGAGCAACCACTACTAGAACAGCACCCTTGTGCCCTCTAGGTGGCTGGTAAATGTGGGACTTCAGCACTTGCCCGCTATGGATTCGCCGAGTAGCGAGACCTCATCACTGGAACCAGATGAAGATGAGGGTGATATAAATGACAATTGCTGTTTTAAAAACATGGTTCAAATCTCTCTTTTTGCAATACAATTTAGCTAGTTGTAACAAAAACTTACAAAACATCTTGATAAAAAAAAAGCACAGGGTAGGGGAGGTATTATGAAAATTACTGCATGCTCCACATAAACAATGCTTAACAACTTTAAATGTTATATTACACTTTAAATTAATATCAAGATATCTAAGTATTAGTAACATCAACGTTATTTTAAGTGTTAACTAAAATCACAGTGAACATGTAATTTTAAAGTTGCTAAACAAAACAAATAAGGGGCCTCCAGAAGCTATAAAAATGGTGCCACAAGCAGAGGCACAAGATAGCACTTTTTGATGATGGCCACAATGAAATGGGTGCATGAGTTCGATTTAACGGAATGCTCTGATATATGCAGTAGCACTACTTACACGCTTGATCTTAGACCAAAGTCCTAGAAGCGATGCTGCAGTCACCAAAGCCCTTTCTCTCCTGCTAATAGCTTTTCTGAATGAAATTCGGTGGGACAATACTTTAAACATAGGGCGCATTTACAGAACCAGCACTAACAAAAATTTTAGAAAGGCTAAAGGCCCAGTAAGGATACAGTAGCAGGTAAGCAGAGATATATAAGAAGGAACTCTGATAAGCAAAAAATTACTAAAACTTCACTCAGACTTGTGAATCAGAAATACAAATAAAAGTAATTTTTATTGCTGAGATATATGATTGAGAAAATCTAGCTGGGAAAGGTGGCTTAAAAGTGTTTCAGCATTAAAAACTCTTAGGACTAGGCCCTTGCCGGTGTGGCTCAGTGGATTGAGCATGGCCTGGGAACCAAATGGTCTCCAGTTCAATTCTCAGTCAGGACACATGCCTGGGTTGCCAGCCAGGTTTCCAGTAGGGGGCACATAAGAGGCAACCACACATTGGTATTTCACCCCTCTTTCTCCCTCTGTTCCCCTGTCTAAAAATACATAAATAAATAAAATTTTAAAAAACAAACAAACAATTCTTAGGACTAGAGAAACAAATAAATAAATTAGAATACAACATGATTCTGAATAATTCTGATAAACAACTAAAAAACTCAAATTTGTCCCTGTGTAATGCTCCAGAAAAGTAAATATCAATAATAAAGACCTAAAACTCTGGAGCTGAGCAGATATTTCCAACATAAAAAATATCATTATAAAGGAATTAATTCTAAAGAATAACTGAAATACATCACATGCTTTTATCAAAGCCCACATTTAACAGTCAACTTCCTTAGGCAAATTCTTGTAACTACCAGATTACCACTGCCTAAAGATAAAGTTATATCTATAAGATAAACTCTGAACTTTAAGGTAACATCTCACTAAAATGAGTTAAGATAGCATGCTTATATCAAAAAAGAACTGGTCTTAGGAAACATGTAATTTTAGAGACTAGAAATATGTAAGATCATGATAAAACTCAGTATTTTAAGATTCAATAGATTAATGCAACAAAGGCTACAGAATTTTAATGCACTGGCAAATTGGGATGTACTCTTCTGTCTAGTTTACATCATAAAATATAAGCTACCTATTTTTAAAAGATGGTATTTTTCAAGGCACTATTTGGTCTACATTTCACATATTCCATCAGTAACTTGGTTAGATAACAAGTTCAAGAAGCTTACCTTATTGATGTAAAATTGTGACAAGGTAGCAGCATTGATAGCCCACTCTATAGGATGGTAGGCATTGTGCTCCAGCTGGCGTTTTAGAGTACTGTGGCAGTAATGTGCAGCCTTCTCAAACATTTCCATGTGCTGGTAGACTTGAGCCAGGTAATACAGGTTATGAGTATAAACCTTCTCAAATCTGTGAAGGAAAAAACCCTTATTTGAATAATGGTTTACAATTTATATAGAACATTCATATATATTTACCTTGATGCTCTCACCAACTCTTGAATTGGGTATGGCTACTCTATTTCACAGATAAGGAAACTGAGCCTTAGATTTAAACAGGGTCACATATTAGTGAATGGTAAATGAAGGTTTTAATCTGCATCAGAATCTACATTCTAGAACCTTCAAGAGTGCACTGAAAGAGAAACCATGCTTTTTTTGAACAATCATCTATACTATGTAGAAATACCTGTGAGGGCTGATTTCTATACCTACTCACCTTTTTGATCTCTCTTGTTCAGTAAGTTTCTCTTCTTCAGGGAGAAAATGCTCAGTAGGATCAAGTGGAGGAATCCCAATCTACAATTAGAAAAACAAAACTCTTAAAATTTTACTCTAAACACCAAGCGCCCTCTTCTGGAGAAATGAGAGAAATCAAAATTTTTAATAGCCCAATATACTTTCTACCAATTCGTTTCATGTCACCTTAGAAGTAATTTTCCTAACCATAAAATATGAAAGAGTCAAAGCAATAAAAGATTTCCCACAAACTCACACTTGATAAGATTTTAATTGCTGTTTCAGATGAATTTCAAATACACTAAAAAAAAACTTTGCTTTTTTTAAGTATTTTAAGTCAAGTCTGTAGAGTAAAAAAAAAGTTCTTTTAAAAACTTACATAAGCATGACAAATAGGAAAATTTATACATCCTTAGAGTAACATTGTTCTAAACTGACCACTAATGAAAAATCAGTTTTAAATAATTTTTCTAATATTGTTTTCTCAAGGAAACAAGTATATATATTACCCTCTTTCAATAGAGGGACATTAAAACCAGTGAATCCATTGTTTATTGCCTTGTGCTTCTGTTTCCTACTCTGTAAAATAAGAATAATAAGAGTATCTATCTCATAAGGATACTATGAGGATTCAATGAGTTAATATGTGTATCTCAAATCTTCCAAAACAACAGTACTTAACCTGTGCCTCATTCTACTTCTTTGAGAACAGTCCCATCTACAAGCCTAGCCTTGCTTTAAACTCAATTCACTAACCACTAAATAGCAACAATGCTTCCCATTAAAAAAAAAAAAGTGATCTTATATCCTGGACACAAACACTAAAAGCATCATGACTTGGGCTCTAGAATTCCCAGAAAGTAAAAATGACAACGACAGGAAGCAAGGCCCAAGGCAAACACAATAGATAAGCAATTCTTCAGACATGGCCTCGACAATTTTGGGACTTACTTATTTAGTATGCTTACCCCTGTCTTGCTGAGGGGAATTAATCTATGTTTTATTTTATGTGCATACTTCACTGTTATGACTACCATACTTTGTGTGTGACACTGACAGTTAAATCAGTCTCTTAGCTAAAACAGAGGTATAAAAGTACAGGGTTTTATGTATCCTTATTAATGAAATTCTTTAATGAAATATTGTAGTTATTTGGTATCTGCACATTTTAATTTAGTAAGCTCATGTATTAAGAGTGAGAGCTTAAAATCACAAAAGATCTCAATTTGGCTTTGTGGTGCTCTGCCCTCCTTAGTACTTTAGGAGAAAAGTGGTAAATGCCAAGGTAGAAAAGCCGTGACTTAAAATTCTCCAACTTGGGGATACATTCCTCAGAAAAAAAGTAAGTGTTAAGGGCCTATAAACACATATTCTAAATGTATATTCTAAAATTTCTTGTGGTGCCCTGGCTGCTGTAGCTCAGTGGACTGAGTGCTAGCCTGTGAACTAAAGGGTCGTCAGTTTAATTCCCAGTCAGGGCACATGACTGGGTTACGGGCCAGGTCCCCAGTAGGGGGCATGTGAGAGGCAACCACACACTGATGTTTCTCTCATTCTCTTTCTCCCTCCCTCCCCCTCTATCTAAAAATAAATAATCTCAAAAAATAAATAAATAAAACAAAATTTCTTGTGGTTATAATTAACATGCTGATTTGCTCCAACCTTTATCCTCCAGGGGCAGCTAGTTATATAGGTAGAGACCATCCTTTATTCATATTTGATTCTGTAGCGTATTTGCATAGTGCCTGGCACATACCAAAAACAATAAATGTCTAACGAATCAAACTGACAAAGCTGACAGGAGCGCTCCGTTTGTGCACTCTGCTCACAGCACATTCCTCCTATCTGCTATCATCATTTGGCACTACACTGTTCTTAAAGGAGCACCTTGCACTTGTATTTTACACTAAGTCCAACTGCTAAGTGAGGCAGCATAGTGGTTAAAAGTGTCAGTTCTGAGCCCTGGCTGGTGTAGCTCACTGGATTGAGCATGGGCTGTGAACCAAACGGTCGCCAGTTTGATTCCCAGTCAGGGCACATGCCTAGGTTGGAGGCCAGGTCCCCAGTGGGGGCCACATGAGAGGCAACCACACATTGACGTTTCTCTCCCTCTCTTTCTCCCTCTCTCCCCA
The DNA here is from genome assembly GCA_004024845.1 of Tonatia bakeri. Lineage (NCBI taxonomy): Eukaryota > Metazoa > Chordata > Mammalia > Chiroptera > Phyllostomidae > Tonatia > Tonatia bakeri. The sequence goes on along the minus strand of PVIA01003908.1, from coordinate 146,999 downwards.
GCTCTAAAAATAAAATAAATAAAATCTTAAAAAAAAAAAAAGTATTGGTTCTGGAGTCAGATCCTGTGGTTTGGAATCCCAGCTTCACCACTCACTAGTGTGTGGAGGCAAGTCACTTAATCTCCTGTGCTCTGTTTCCTCATCTCTAAGATAATGATAATAAAAGTATCTACGTCATAAACTGTCATGAGGATTAAATAAATTAAAATTTGTAAATCACTTATATCAGTGCCTGCAAGTACAGCTTTTAGGTAGCCACCCAGACAGCTCTATAGAGAGGTCCCTGTGTACACTGAAGAGTCATATATAATATTGTGAGTGAGGAATTCTTAACATCAATTCTTGACTAGTTTCAATCAAATCTTAAAATTTATCTGACATGCAACATACCTCTTTCATATACTGATTATACAGTGCTTCTGATGATTCTAGGTAAGCTTGTGCTGTTTCAATTTCTTCTCTTTCAGACCACAAGATACCCAGATTATTCTGCAAAATAAAAAGAAACAATGACAATATAAACTTCTAATTATAGTAACTTTTATAATTTCAAAGTCAACATTTACCTATCAAATAGTACTAGTATTACTAACAGTGAGTTATTCATGTAACAATATTGTCCTTATGTAGTGGTAAGTGGCTACAGAAGCATACCTAATGATCCCTGCCTCCTGGTATTCCTGACCTTGCACAATCTCTTCCCCTTAAGTATGAGCTGGATTTAGTGATTTGCTTTTCTTTTTCTTTTTAAAGACTTTATTTATTATTACCCTGACTGGTGTGACTCAGGGTGGGATGACTCACAAACCGAAAGATCACCGGTTTGCTGGTTCAATTCCTGGTCAGGGCACATGTGTGGGTTGTGGTCCAGACCCCAGGTTGAGAGCATGGTGAGAGGCAATGGATGGGTGTTTCTCTCCCTCTCTTTCTTCCTACTTTCTCCTCCCTCTAAAAAATAAGTAAAGTCACCCTGGCTGGTGTAGCTCAGTGGATTGAGTACCAGCCTGCAAACCAAAGGGTCGCAGGTTTGGTTCCCAGTCAGGGCATGTGCCTGTGTTGCGAGCCAGTGTTTCTCTCCCTTTCTCCCTTCCCTTCTCTCTAAAAATAAATAAACAAAATCTTTATTAAATAAATAAAATCTTTAAAAAAAGATTTTATTTTTAAGTTTATTTTTATTTTTTAAATGTTTATTTTTTAATATTTTTCAAATCTGTTTTTTAAGATTTTATTTACTTTTTAGAGGGAGGATAAGGGAGGGAGAAAGAGAAACATCACTGTGAGAGAGAATCACTGATTGGTTGCAAATGGGGACTGAACCCACAACCTACACACGTGCCCTGGCCAGGAATAGATCCAGTGACCTTTCATTTTGCGGAATGACACCCAACCAGGGTGTGGCTTGCTTTTAACAAACAAAATATGGCAGAAATGATAGAGTGTCTCTTCCAAGACTAGGTTACAGAACACTGTGGTTCCATTTTGGGTGCTCCCTGTCCCGTTCTCTCTGAGGGAGGCCATCTGCCATGCTGAGTCACCCAGTACACAGACTCACGTGGCAAGGACTTAGGGAGGTCAACTGAGGCCCTCTAACCAACAGCCTGTAAGGAACTGAATCTTTCCAGCAATCCCATGAGAGAGCTTGGGAGATCCTCCCTAATTTAAGCGTTCAAGTGCAGACCCAACAGGACAATAATCTGATGACACAGCTTAAGCCAGAGGCCACCATCTAAGCCAGGCCTAGATTCCTGATATAATAAAAGTTTGTTTTTTCAAGATGCTAAATTTGGGGTAACATTTTACATAGCAATAGATAATACACAGAGATAAAGATGGGCCAGAAACATGTTTTCAAATATCTACAATCTCCAGAGACCTCTTAAAAAGGAAACATTCTCAAAAGTTATTGTTTGGTTCAAAGCTTCAATAAATGGACATGAAATCTCAAATTTCAATTATTCAAATTATGTTATGAAAACTCTGAAGATACTATATACCTTTACTCATCAGTGAAGTCAGATTCCTAATGTTTACCATTTCAAACAATGAAACATATGATTATATTTTCTGGAGTTTTTTAAAAAATGTTTTATTGGCCCTGCCTGGTGTAGCACAGTGGATTGAGCGCGGGCTGCGAACCAGGCATCGCAGGTTCGATTCCCAGTCAGGGCACATGCCTAGGTTGCAGGCCATGTCCCCCAGCAACCGCACATTGATGTTTCTCTCTCTGTCTCTCCCTCTCCCTTCCCTCTCTAAAAATAAGTAAATAAAATCTTTAAAAAAAATGTTTTATTGATTATGCTATTACAGTTGACCCATTTTCCCCCCTTTACTCTCCTCCACCTTGCACAGCCCCTCCCACCCACATTTCCCCCCTTTAGTTCATGTCCATGGGTCATACTTGTAAGTTCTTTGGCTTCTACATTTCCTATACTATTCTTGCTCTCCTCCTGTCTATTTTCTCCCTACCATCTATGCTACTTATTCTCTGTACCTTTTCCTCCTCTCTCCTCCTCCCACTCCCCTGTTGATAACCCTCCATGTGATCCCCATTTCTGTGGTTCTGTTCCTGTTCTAATTGTTTGCTTTTGTTTTTGGTGTGGTTGTTAATAACTGTGAGTTTGCTGTCTTTTTACCATTTATATTTTTTTATCTTGTTTTTCTTAGATAAATCCCTTTAACATTTCATATAATAAGGGTTTGGTGATGACGAACTCCTTTAACTTGACCTTATCTGAGAAGCACTTTATCTGCCATTCCATTCTAAATGAAAGCTTTGCTGGATAGAGAAATCTTGGAAGCAGGTCCTTGCCTTTTGTGACTTGGAATACTTCTTTCCAGGCCCTTCTTGCCTGCAAGGTTTCTTTTGAGAAATCAGCTGACAGTCTGATGGGAACTCCTTTGTAGGTAACCCTCTCCTTTCGTCTTGCTGCTTTTAAGATTCTCTCCTTATCTTTAATCTTGGGTAATGTAATTATGATGTGTCTTTGTGTGTTCCTCCTTGGGTCCAACTTCTTTGGGACTCTCTGAACTTCCTGGGAGTCTATTTCCTTTGCCAGATTGGGGAAGTTCTTTATTATTTGTTCAAATAACTTTTCCACTTGTTGCTCTTCCTCTTCCCCTTCTGGTACCCCTATAATTTGGATGTTGGAATGTTTAAAGATGTCCTGGAGGTTCCTAAGCCTCTCCTCATTTTTTTGAATTATTTCTTCATTCTTTTCTGATTGGATGTTTTCTTCTTTCTGGTCCACTCCATTGATTTTAGTCCGTTTCCTTCCCATCATTATTGGTTCCCTGTACATTTTCCTTTATTTCACTTAGCGTAGCCTTTTTCATCTAATTTGCGACCAAATTCAACCAATAATGTAAGCATCCTCATTACCAGTGTTTTGAACTGTGCATCTGATAGTTGGCTATCTCTTCGTCATTTAGTTATATTTTTTCTGGAGCTCTGATCTGTTCTTTCCTTTGGGCCCTTTTTTTTTTTTTGGTCTCGATGCACCTGTTGTGTAGTAAGGGGTGGAGCCTTAGGTATTCACCAGGGCGGGGAAACCCAGTGGCTGGGTTATAACACTGTTTGTGGAGGAGGCGTCCGAGAGGGAACAATGGCACTTGCTCTGCTGTCTGCCAGATTTTAGTCACTTCCCCTACTTCCCACAAGCAAATTGGGCCCTTTTGGTGCTGATTCCTGGGTGGGTGGGTTTGTGTACATTCTAGGACCCTGTGGGTCTCTCCAAGCAGCTCTCCTGTGAGGCTGGGAGTCCCTCCCAGCACCTCAACCCCCACAGGTGTTTTCAATCAGCATTTTGAGGCTTTATTTCCCCTGCACTGGGACCCTGGGTTCTGCAGTCTGTCTCACTCCCCAGTTTCACCTGGTTTATCTGGGCACAAATGTGGGGCCACCTGGTCCACCAGCAGCCTTGCTCGCCACGCCCCTCCACAATCTGTTGCCTTGCTGGGACCGCCCACTGCCGCCTTGCTGCAAGCCCTCTCCTCCCAGCTGCATGTCTCCACCCCTCCCACCGATCTGAATGAATCGGTCTTCTTTAACTCCTTGGTTGTCGGACTTCCTTACAGTTAAATTTTCTGTCAGTTCTGGCTGATTTTTGTTTTTAAATTGTTGTCCTTTTTTTGGTCATGCAAGGAGGCGCAGTGTATCGACCTACGCCTGCATGTTGGCCAGAAGTCTGGAGTTCTTAAAATTATATAGTTTTGTAATTGTATCCAGTCAACTAAAAATTCATTTATTCGTTTGTATTGTCTTGTATTGATCACTTCCTGTGATTTCCATAGCACCTACTTCCTTCTGCTGCCACAAAGATGCTAAGATTAGGTGCTAAATAACCTTTTAAAACCAAGTCAGTTTGTCCCCTGCCCTATGACCCTTTATTAGGCCCTGTACAGAGCAACTCAGGCCTGTTAGGAGGATTAGAACTCAAGACTGCATGCCCAACCCCCCTTTAGAAAACAAAATTAGACTGCCTCCCACCCCTTGGGGCAGTCCTTTAGGCACGAGCAAACTTCTGAGGCTGGGTTTCTACCATCTTCTTCTTTTTTTTTTTAACTTCCCTAGGTAAGGGCACAGGATAAAAGAGAGTTTTCAATGCAGCTTAACCTGGGGTCTAGATGCACAAGGTACCCAAGGATAGAATTCAGAGTCTATGAACGTGGTTGGAAAAAGCATTATAATTTATTTTTACTATGTTCTACTAAAATTTAGCATCTTTTGATTATAAGTGCGGGAAACAAAATGCAACAGTATTTAGCATCTGAGATTTTGTGACCTAGTGAGGTGAAATGATCTCCATATTACAATTAGCTGATTATCACAAAATATTTATATTCATTATTACTTCAAAATTATAGACATTTGCCCTGGCTTGTGTGGTTCAGTGGGTTGAGTGCTGGCCTGCAAACCGAGAGGTCCCCAGTTCTATTCTCAGTGAGAGAGCATGCCTGGGTTGTGGGCCAGGTCCCTGGTTGGGCGTGTGTGAAAGGCAGTCAATTGATGTTTCTCTTTCACATCAATATTTCCCTCTTTCTCTCTCCTTCCCACTCTCTAAAAATAAATAAATTTTAAAAGCCTTTAAAAAATTATAGATATTAGATACGTCATTACATATTGTTGTTTAATGTTAATAAAGCACATCTATTACTATATCACACATTTGTTTTAAAAATATTTTTATAACTTCTGCCGTGACTGGTGTGGGTCAGAGGACTGAGTGCCAGCCTGTGAACTAAAGGGTTGCCAGTTCAATTCCCAGTCAGAGTACATGCCTGGGCTGAAGGCCAGGTCCCCGGTGTGGGGCACGGAAGAGGCAACCACATGTTGATGTTTCTCTCCCTCTCTCTCCCCGTCCCTTCCCCTCTCTAAAAATAAGTAAATAAAATCTTTAAAAAATATTTTTACAACTTCTATATTATTGGTTCCCTTTATAATCCTTTACATTTTATATATTTAAAATAATTACTCTGTTTTAGGAAATATAGGCTCCACTAGACTGCAAAAGGGGCATGTGGCACACAAAATGTCCAGCAACCCTAGAGTTTAAAGATGAGCATCCCCTACAACAAAGACCTCTGGTCTGGCTTCACATAAGATATCTATTCTATAATTATTTTAAGTGGCTTGACTGATCCTCATGCCAAGGACTGCAGATCATAGTGACAATGTACTGAGAGACTGGCCAGTTTTCTCCTCTGTATTACTTATGAGGTCCTTTGCAGGACACTGGGGCAGATTGAGAGCCCATTAACTTACAAACTATTCTGCCCACCCAGCCTCAAATACAATCTCCCTTAACAATCATTTCCTGATCTTAGACATGGATCCATAATTACCTTTTCTCAGTCCCTAGCTCAATTTATTTTCCCTTGAGATACTCCATTTGGCCATGACACCAGTAAGCCCAACCCCAGCATACTGTACCTAGCCTAGGCGGTTTAGAGATTTACCTAGTACCAGGAACCAGTTAGCCACAACTGTACTATTTTGATGGGTGGGTGATGCTCTTGGCCTGCTAGATCCAGAGTAGGCTGTGTGATAGAAAGCAACAACTCTGATGTGTGATAAATCTTAAACCAAGTAGAAACCTACAAATAACTAAAGTTTTTGTTTTGAACCATAACCTATTGAGGTCCTGAAGGTAAAGACCACGCAAGGGATCTAGAACTGATTTTTCAAAATTACAGTGTTTGTGTTTGAAGTGTTTATGCCACAGAGATAAGTGCTATTGACATTCTGTATGAGTTGTTTTTTAAATATAATATAAATTGCCCTGACTGGTGTGGCTCAGTGGATTGAGTGCTAGCCTGTGAGCCAAAAGGTCACTGGTTCAACCCCTGGTCAGAACACATGCCTGGGTTATGGGCCAGGTCCCCAGTGGGGGGTGTGCGAGAGGCAACCACACATTGATGTTTCTCTTCCTTTCTCCCTCCCTTCCCCTCCGTCTAAAAATAAATAAATCTTTAAAAAATATAAGTAAATATAATATAAATCCTACAATAATACACCAGAAAATACTGTACCACTCACGAAACATCATCATGTTCTTGCCCTAAAGATACCACACCAGGTTTGGAAAAGGTTAAATATAAAAGCTAATAAAGTACTACTACTGGTGAATTCTACTAAATATGTAAAGAAGAAATAACAATACTAACTCTACACAAATTCTTCTGGAAAAGTAAAGAAGAACAGTTCCCATCTCATACTAAATCAAAGACATAAGTAAACTACAGACTGATAGCCTTTAGGAACATAGATACAAAAAATGTTACCAAATTTTAGCAAATTGAGTCCAACAGTGTAAAGCAAGGGTAATCCTTTACCCAAGTTTTACTTGTTTAAATACTCCAGGTGTCTATCACAGGAAGGAAAGGTTGGTTTAACATTGGAAAGTCAATGAAATTCACTGTATTAACAGACTGAAAAATAAAAAAACATGATCATCTCAGACACAACAAAAAAATGATGCTGAATCAAAAAAGTGAGGCCAAATGAAGAGTATGCACTTTGACTTCATTATGAAATTCTAGAAAATGTGGGGGAGGAGGCAAGAAGGGAGAGAGGAAAGAAGGGAGGGAGGGGTTATAAAGGAACACAAGAAAACTTTTAGCAGTGATGGGTATTTTCATTACCTTGCCTGCAGTGATCGTTTCATGTGTATTTGTGTCAAAACTCATCAAACTATATACTGTAGACATGTGCAGGTTTATCAGGCCAAACTGTACCTCCATAAAACCATAAACGCACACAAAAGGTGCTCCTTAGACACATGCACATATCCTAGGTAGAGGGATAATTGGCCGACACGCCATTACGGAATTTCACTAAAGTGATGTACAATAGCTGTGAGTTCTACTCAAAATGATAATGCCAGTGTATACTGCTGACAGCGAAAATTAGAAGAAAATCATTCCTAAGGCTCCAAGACCCTGGTAAAGATAGGAGGGGACAGTCTCTCTTGATAATCTAATGTGGGTCCAGATTCTGTATACCTATAATTTGCCAGGAAGAAGACACCAGATTGTGCCAAAGCAGTCAAATATCATAAATTCCCACAAAGTAATACTTTCAAACTTTTTCTTACATACACATACCGTCTTTTACCAAAACAGATTCATTCTACATAATTCCAAACATGCCTGTTATCCATCTTCCTCTCAAGATTGATATTTTTGGTTAACAAATATAAATCATTATTTTTAGTGGCTGCATACTGTTCTTCCCTATCAATGATTCTCAACCTTTTTCATCTCATGGCACATATACACTAATTATTAAAATTCTGCAGCACACTAAAAATATATATTCAATTTTTTCCTGATCTAACAAAAATAACTATAATTTTTTTTAAATAACTATAATTTTTATTCATAGTAGATGGCTACTCTGCTGGCTGTTGTCATTTTCATTTTTTTATTTGACAGTCTAAAAGAAAAGAGGTCAGTGCCCTGACTAGTCAGGTATTGCATGTTTTAAAAATTCTCACAGCACACCAATTGAAATCATTGTTCTATATAAATGTATCAGTATTTACTTAACCATATTTCTACTAATATTCTGATTTTAAATTAACAGTGCCATAATGAACATCCATGTTAGCATACCTTTGCATATGAATCGCAGTATTATTTTATAATACTGATGTAGAGTTTTTGAGTCAAAGTTTTAATTCAAGAGTTCTGATACCCCAGGGGGAGTGTGGTGGGGTATAAGGGGACTAAACAATAATGGAAAAAATACAATAAAAAATAATTAATAAACAAATAAAATCAAAAGAGAGTTCTGATACCTCTGATCTTCAGAAAAGTTGGATAAATTTATATTTCCCTTAGCAATAATGTAAATAGCTAGTACTCACTTTTTCAGTCTAACAATGAATATAATCAGTATCTTTAATAATCTCTTCCTATCTGATATAAATTTTCTATTTCATTCTTTTAGTTTGCTTTATTATTAGTGAGGTCAAATCTCTCATCATGCATAGCAAATATTAAATGTAATAAAATGTTCTGGTGTGGTAATGCCACTGGAATAAACACATCAGGTAAACAGTAGAGTTAAGAAACAGACTAGCACAAACAATCTAACTAAATTACTACTGCTACACTGTTTTCGTACCTGGTAGGCTAGTTTTAGTGCATTACTTTTCATATTTTTATATTCACTTTTCTTTTTTTTTTTAAGATTTTATTTATTTATTTTTAGAGAGGGAAGGGGAGGGAGAAAGAGAGAGAGAGAGAAACATCAATGTGTGGTTGCTGGGGGCCATGGCCTGCAACCCAGGCATGTGCCCTGACTGGGAATCGAACCTGCGATGCTTTGGTCCGCAGCCCGCGCTCAATCCACTGAGCTACGCCAGCCAGGGCTTTTTTTTTTTTTTTTTTTTAAGTATATTCACTTTTCTTTATTCTTTCAGATAAACATAATCATTCTGTCAAGTTCCAAGAAAAAATCTATTGTGATTTCAGCAGGAACTGCACTAGACCTATAAATAAATGTCAGGATGGTGATGCTACTATTTTTAATTTTACCACTCTGAAACATGGTATATCTCTCCTTTTAAGATCAGCTGGTGTGGCTTAGTGGATTGAGTGCCAGCCTGCAAACCCAAGAGTCACCAGTTCAATTCCCAGTCAGGGCATATGCCTGGGTTTCAGGCTAGGTCCCTTGCAGAGGTCACAGGAGAGGCAGCCTCACACTGATGTTTCTCTCCTTCTCTTTCTTATTCCATTCCCCTCTCTCTAAAAATAAATTTTAAAAAAACATGACAATTCTATCACCCCTAATACTGCTATTATGAATGCAATTTCTAAAAATAATATTTTCACCAAGTTATTGCTTATATAAAGGAATACTATTGATATATTTCTTATATCCTCCTGCTTTATCGAAATAATTCTAATAATTTCTCAGTTGATGACTTCAGCTTTTTAGGTATAGAAGGATCACACATGAAAATGATTTTTATTTTCATAAATTATTTTATTTTTCCAAAATAACTCTTATTTGATCTCTATATTATTATAGTAGACAGAACGTCTAATTAAGGTTTGTGTTTCTGATTTAGTAAGGATACCTCTAATCAGAAAAGGTTGGCTGTTTGAAATATTTATTTCATTGAAGGTAAGATGTCAAAAATTGTAAGACACACAATTATTTCATGTGTCAAAAGGAAAACATTGCCAGGTAAGTAACACAAAATCCATCAGCTATACAGGCACAATGATTTCAGATATTAAAATATGAAATACACACATTAAAATAAAATACAATAAGCAGTGGAGATGCTACACTACATTAAGAAAAGTTTCTATTTTTGAGATACTGAAGTAATTTTTTATTTTCTTTTTAAATATTTTATTTCTCCACCTTTAGAGAGATGGGAAGGGAAGGAGAAAGAGAGGGAGAAACATCTATGTGTGAGAGATACATCGATCTGCAGCCTCCAGGGCACAGACCTGGCCAGCAACCCAGGCATGTGCCCTGACTGGGAATTGAACTGGCGACCCTTGGGTTCGCAGGCTGGCACTCAAACCACTGAGTCACACCAGCCAGGACAAGATATTTAAGGAATTTTTAAAATATTTAAGATCTTAAGCAGCCACATGCTTTAAGAAAATTTCAAATAATTGAGGTTTTGTTTGAATTCACTATCTTACTGATTTCATTAGCTCACTCATCCATTCAACAAACTTTTAGAATGGCCTAAGGTACTAAGGTTACAAACAGTGAGCAAAAAGAGCTATAGTTCCTGTTGTTATGTAGCTTTTAACTTTATTGGGCCATGATCATAAAATATGAATTTCCTATTCAATTTTGAGGTTTTTGAGGCCTACTTACCGTAACATCCATTTTGGTAAATGTTAGGTACCTGGTATATCAGGTATAAACACAAGGAGTTTATACATATTTGTATTTTGAAGTGTTATGTTCCTGATGAGCATGTCAGATTTTTTAAGAAACCAGGTACCATATAAATGGGGAACAAAGTGATACAGAAATAAGATTCCAAAGGTAGGAGGGAGACATCAATTCGGAATAAAACGATCCAAATACAGTTACTAAAAGTATGAGGTGAATCTTGAGATGAGTTTTAAAGAATGGGCAGGAGGCCTTCGCTCAGGAACGAATGAATACAGCAAGAATAGAAACTTAAGATTTCAAATATTTTGCTTTAAATTAATAATGTACTCAGACCACTCTTTGTAATTGCCCTGAGACCTTAAATTAAGATTAAAATTACTCTGACTTCTCCTTGAGAGAATGAACAGAATTAGGACTGATGGAGAAGAGCTGGAAAAAGTATATGGGACCGTAGGAGGGTCTCGGGAAAACGGCATTGAACACGAACGACTGACTACTCGAAGCAGCAAGTGAGTTGGAAGCGGGAGGTGAGGGTGGAGACGGGGGTGGTAGACGCTAATCTCAAAGCTTCAAAAACGTGGGACAAATTGTGCCTCATAACATTTGCCTTTGGCCTAGGCAAGAATCGGGGCCCCTCTCCAGCCCCTGGCCTCCGGCCGACTGCAGCAGGCCGGGCTCGCGCTCACCTGCGCCTGGATGTACAGAGAGACGCAATCTTGCGACAAGCGGTACTTGCGCAGCAGCTTCAGGCATTTCGCCAGATGCTCCTCACCCGCAGACAGCTCCTCAGTGTCGATAAGGTTCGTCCCGAGATGGAACTCAATGACCGCCAGCCTCACTACCCGCTGGGCGATGGGCCCCTCGACCTCCACCACCTCCGCCGGCAGCCCCAGGACGTGGGCCTCGGCGCCCAAGCCCTCCTCGGCCTGAGGCAGCTCATCCTCGTCCTCCGGCGCGGGGCCCAGCAGCGCTTTGACCTCTTCCAGCAAAACTCGGGAGCCGTATTTGGACTTGTAAGGTTCCTTCTCGGGGTTTTTATGCAATTCTACCCGCGACAGGGTCAGCGCAGCCTGGAATTTCTCACGAATCTCAGCCCACGCACCATTCGCCATAGCGGACACCGCAATTCAGGTTTCCTTTAATGTTTCCAATTGGGACTCCCGCCTTCCTTCTGCTTTGCGACACTTCACTTACGGCCCGGATGGGCCCGGGCACTGCGTAACCAGTGAAGTCCGCAAGGGAACCGCAATATGCTCGGCATTGACCAATGGAAAGGCGTAGTGATTACCTTAGCAACCGCTGTCGTGGAAACCGGGTGGTAGTAGGTGGCCACACCTACAGCCCCGCCCTCTGCTTTGGTGAATTCCTCTCCTTAGAACCGACGAAGTTCTATCAATACAAAACTACAGGCTGGCCTAATATAACATATGGAATATTGTTTACAAACATATCTAATCTTGTGTTTTATATAAGCTGAGGGGCATAATTCTTTTGATATTAGTGTATAACTCAGCTCATCATGATAAAATGTAAAAGGATCCCGTAGTATTAATACACAGGTGAAACTACGTTTCTCGAACTTAATTTGTTCAGGAAGACTGTCCAGGAGCGACTTGTTGGAAAACCGCATCTCCTTAGTCTGTCACCTGTGAGAGGGTGACTGATCATGTAGGTATCAGCAAGAAATGATTGTCGGGTGGAGAAGAAATTTTGTTTGCAACCGAGACATTTTTTCTGTGAGTAACTTGGTCGAGAACCGAATTGTTCTCTTCAGCCTGTTGAGTGAAAGGTACGAATGTAAAAAACATTCCATCATAAGCAAATGTTTTCACTTAGACTCTGAAATACGGGTTGTAGGGATGTACACACTGCCCAAAGTAACACAAGAGTTAAATAAATCCCAGGGCTGTGACAAGCCACGTGGGTTTGACCTTTTCCATTACATACCGTCATAAATTAGCAAGACAAGTTCAGGGTGCGGTGGTGGGGGTTGGAGAAGGTTTTAACTATTAATTGTTAGCTTTGTAAAGTGTTTTGAGATATACAAAAGGGCAATGATTTTGGAAACTCAGATCTGCTTATCAGCAAGTTAACTTTTCTAAGCTTCAGGTTCTCATAGTAAAACATAAGTGATAATGTATTATCTCTATATAATTGTTCTAAGGCATAAAAGAAATTAAATGTCTTTCCCTTAAAAACGTTAGGGTTCTTCAGGATTCCACCCTAATTTTTGTCCCAGAGACCGTACCCATTTCTAGGATTTCTGTTACATGTGTTGGTCACTTCCAAAACTTGGTCTCCGGGCCATGGATAGTTTCCAAGAAAGAAATGACAAGATCTACCATATAGGATTATTCAGAAAACTGAAGGGGGACAAGGGAAGAAGCAAGGAGATTGGTAAGGGAACTACTGTAATAAACATAATAGATGCTCAGTATATAGCAGTTCCTGAATAGAAAAGTGATTGACAGTTAATAATGGCAGCTAATTACTGTGAGCTAGATAACATTCTGTGTATTAAAATCATCTAATCCTCAGAACAACTTTGTGAGATACTATTATTATTCTCTTTCTGTATATTAGGAATTGTGGTCCAGAGAGATAATTTATCAAAAGTCACATACAATAAGTAGGCAGTTTTGCTCCAGAGCACACACTTTTTAATCACCATGCTATATTTTCTCCTAGTAGAAGCTCAATAAATAAACCGCCATGACACATGTTGCTGACCTCTGAAGATCCAGCTGGAAGAACAGCCAGATGAAAACTAAAATATTTTTTAAAAATCCTTACCCAGACACACCTCATAAACAAACATCAGACTAGGAAACTTGAGATGGAACAGTTCTAGCTGATGTCTGGGGAACATATTTCTTCTCTTGGTCTTCTTTTTATACCAGTATTTTAAGGGATGAGCATTCCCTGAGATGTTGTAAAGAAACCCGTGTGGAATTTGTCCCATGAGTGGTATAGAGTACAGTGACCTGAGTGAGACCTAGCTCATGGAAGATAACAATTAGAAGAAACAAATATACTGAGTTACCCAAAAAGTTCTTTTCTGTTTGATGGCTCTAGTAATGCGTAGTTGTTGTTAGCTTCATTTAAAACAATTTTGTGAGATTGTATTGTGACAGCTGTCATATGTGTGCATTTTTTAAAAAATGGTCAATTTTTGTGTAGCCGGTTTAATATTAAATATGGAAGAATATGCACATATTTGGCATATTATGCTTTATTATTTCAAGAAGGGGCCCTAGCTGATGCGGCTCAGTGGACTGAGCACCGGCCTATGAACCAAAGGGTCACTGGTTCAATTCCCAGTCTAGGGCACATGCCTGGGTTGCAGGCCAGGTCCCCAGTGAGGGGTGTGCATGAGAGGCAACCACACACTGATGTTTCTCTCCCTCTCTTTCTCCCTTCCTTCCCCTCTCTAAAAATAAATAAATGAAAATATTTTTTAAAGAGGTTAAAAATGCAACTGAAATGCAAAAAAAAAAGATCTGCGTAGTATATGGAGAAGGTACTGTGACTGAGAGAATGTGTCAAAAGTGGTTTGCGAAGTTTCTTGGTTACTGTTGATGTTGTGACCAAATCATTCTTTGCTGTGGGGTTATCTTATGAATGAGAAAATTTTTAGCAGCACCCCTGGCCTCAACCTGCTAGAAGCCAATAGCGGGAAAAAGCTGACATACTCAGAATTTCCAAATCAATAAAGTTATTGGCGAACTTGAAAAATGTGTTTTATTTTACAGAAAAAAGTAAATGGAGTTTTTGGACAACCCCGTGTAAGGCACGTTGTGATGAAAGGGAGTTAACTTGTTTGGTCAGAGCACAGCTGATGTCTATCACTTATGTTCACTCCAGTAAAAATAACACAGTAATAAGGACACTAATTTCTTCATCTTTTACACAGCCAGCTTAATGGGAAATTCATTAATAAGAGCAGATGACTCTCATCCATAGTATATAGTATTGATCTGAAAGTTCCAGAAAATGCAATTGGAAATTTTTTTGAACAAAGTAAGTGGTATAATTATTGGGAGGATGCAAAAATTAACATTATTTACAGATGGTATGATTGCCTTCCTGAAAAAGCAAAGTAAAACTGAAAAAGTAAAAAAGTTTAATAAGTAGGCCGGTCACACATAAAGGTATAAAAATCAACAACTTTTTGTTGGAGGAAAGATACAATGGAGAAAAATGTCACTTTCTTGATAGCAACAAGAGAAATCTAGCATAAATGTAGTTATTTAATGAGCTAAATAAAAATAATGAGTGTATAAGCTGTAAGCTTTATTTCCCAGATTGTAGGTCCATAAATAACATTACCTATTACAAGAAAACGTGGTTCCTTCGAAACCATTCTGGTTCTGGGACAGGCTGAACCTGGGTATCTTGTCAAATCAGAAACCAAAAAGTAGAAGTGTCAGGTCAAAAGGACTGAGAAAAAGGACTGCCAGCTTAAAAAGAGGCTCTTGCTGTTCAAAGAGGGGACTATTTGAGCATGAATTAACTATGATAGGTTAAAGTATATTACATGTTAAAATCTACAAATTTATAAACAGTAACAATGAAAAATAAATGGCCTGGCTTCTTCAAACACTAAATCACAAAAAAAGAATCCCCTTTCTAGAGGGGCAGTTGTCGATACATACAGAATACTCCTAAAAGGCTACATATGCAGTTACCTTTTGACCACACCTTCCCACTTCTAGGAATCTACTCTGAAGATACACCTCCAACAGTATGAAATATATAGACACGGGATTCCTCACTTCAGCGTTGTGACTGCAAAACATAGGAAACCGGCCCTGGCTGGCCTAGTTCAGTGGATTGAGCGCGGGCTGCAAACCAAAGCATCGCAGGTTTGATTCCCAGTCAGGGCACATGCCTGGGTTGCAGGCCACAGCCCCTAGCAACCACACATTGATGTTTCTCTCTGTCTCTTTTTCTCCCTCCCTTCCCTTTCTAAAAATAAATAAATAAAATCTTAAAAAAAAAAAAACAACATAAGAAACCACCCTGGCCAGCATGGCTTAGTGGGTGGGGTCGTCGTCCATCCACTAACCCAAGTCACTGTTCCCAGTCAGGGCACATGCCCAGGTTGCAGGCTCCATCCCCCATTTGGAGTGCATGCAGCAGGCAGCAGATGGGTGTTTCCTTCACATTGATGTTTCTCTCATTCTCCCCCTTTCTCAAATGAGAATAAACTTTAAAATATTTATAGGAAGTTTATGTGCTCTTACACAAGAAATAAGAAAATAGTTGAATAAACTATGGTATACCCACACAATGGAGTATATGGTGCAGATGTTAAACAAATAAAAAAAGACTGTTTTCTATGAATGAATACAGACTGATTTCCAGGATATTCTGTTAAGGCAAAAAAGCAAAATGCAAAAAACCAAGTGCAAAGCATTATCTATAGAACGACACCTTCCATTTCAATATCCTAGTTTTGATCATTGTACTGTAGTTATAGACAATACTAACATTGGTGGACTGGGTGGAGAGTATACAAAACTCTATAGTATTGAACATTTCTGTAGTTCTAAAATTATTTCAAAATGAAAATTAAAAGATCTTTTTAAAAACTACAGGGCACATGCCTGTGTTGCAGGCCACAGCCCCCAGCAACTGCACATTGATGTTTCTCTCTCTCCCTCCCTTCCCTCTGCAAAAAATAAATAAATAAATAAATAAATAAATAAATAAGAAAAAATACAAGCAGTAACAAGCTCTTAGAGACGACTCCCAATTCTATGCAGTTCTAATGGAACTGTAACAATAAAAATGTTTTTAGTTACCTTCAGAGACTTGTCTCATAAAGCACACCATAGGGAACATAGTCAATAATATTGTAAGAACTATGTATGGTGCTAGGTGGGTACTAGGCTTATCAGGGGTATACTGTGTAAATTACATAAATGTTTAACCACTGCACAGTACACCTGAACTGTACATAAAATAATGACTGTCAACTGTAATTGAACATTTTTTAAGGTAAAACAAGACTTGTCTCCAATTAAAGTATATAGTAAAGACAGTATTTAAGAATCAGTGAGAAAAAGATGATTTATTCAGTAAATAATGTGAAATTACTAGTCATCTGTCAGGGAGGGGAAATAAAGCTAGATCCCTACTTGATCCTTACACCAAATCCCAGATGAATTAATAACTGAAATGTAATCAAGAGTTCTAGAAGAAAACAAGTGAAATTTTTTATTTTTTATGTATTTTAAAGATTTTATTTATTTTCAGAGGGGAAGGGAGAGAGAGGGAAGAGAAACATCAACCAGCCCACAACCCAGGCATGTGCCCTGACCAGTATTCAAACCAGTGACCTTTTGGTTTGTAGGCTGATGATCAATCCACTAAGCTACACCAGCAAGGGCTGAGTAAAGTTTTTATAATCTTGTAGGTGGGGAATACTTTTGCAAGCATTAGATAGCCATAAATAATGAAAGATTGATAGTTACAACTGCATAAAAACTAAAACTTTGTATCAAAACATCCCATACAGTTAAAAAGACAAAAAAAATTCTAAGTATTTGCTACATTAGTAGTGATACATTCACTACTAATAAATGAAGAACTTATCAAGAGGCAGACCCCAGTAGAAAAAACAAAGATAACTATACAGGGTAATTTTTATTTCTTTATTTTTTAGAGAAAGAAACATCTAATTTGTTGTTCCACTAATTCATGCACTCATTGGTTGATTCTTTTATGTGCCCTGAGTGTATCACAGGACCAAGCTCTAACCAATCAAGCTGGGACCTAGGGTAATTCTTTTTTACTGTAAATGGTTTATAAATGGGAGATGTTAACCCTCACTCAATTAAAAGATGCAAATAAAAAATGATACAATATCATCCTGTCCCTAGCAAACTGACAGGAGAAAACTAAAACCCAGGGCCGCACTGCTGTGCGGAGTTTCCCTCATTCACGGTACGGCGGGGGTGTAAACTAGTACTGCACTGGAGAGAAGCTTGCACCAAATTTAACGCATTCACTGTGACCCTGAAATTCTTTCAGTTTATCCTAAACTGACGATCAGACAAGTAGGCAAAGATTTACACAAGGAGGTTCATTTTAGGGTTGCTGTTAAGTGAAAACTCACAGGGACATCTAGAGTCCTGGTTGCACGCACAGTGAGATACCATGTAGTCATCAAAATGTCATACCAATACTCACAGAGAAGAGTGCACATGTCGAGGGAAAGAGCAATGCACAAAACTGAATGACTCCAATTTTGTAAATGAATTCCTGAAGAGATGCTCACAAAAATGTTAGCTATGTGGTCACTATTAGTTGTTTTGTCCTCCAGTATGTGGACTTTCACACCCATTATGTTACTTTTTAAAATTTTATTGACTTTAGAGAGAGAAACATTGCTTTGTTGTTCTACTTATTTATGCATTACTGGTTGATTCTTGTGTGAGCCCTGTTCCAGTAATCAAACCCGCAACCTTGGCATATTGGGACAATGCTCTAACCAACTGAGCTACAGCCAGAGCCACCCATTACTTAAAATAAAAATTTCAAGCTATTTTCCACTTTAGGGAAAAAGTCACCAAAAACATAACAAGTACTGATAGTTTTATTATGGCAGAAAGCAGTATTTTATACATTAACTCAATTTTATAATAAAGACATTTTATGTACAATTTTAAAGAAACCACTGTACAGATAAATTCAATGTAAAAATGGGTTGTATTTTAAACGATCATCAATTGGAAAATATTTTCTCTATAGAATATAGTAAAAATGATAGCATTCCCCAGGTTAGCCCAACAAGCCCTTTTCAACCAAGCAGTAGTTGAATTATACTTTTATAAATATGGTTTGAATTCCGGGATCTGAGAAACTTTAGCTTCATTTATTGTAACAGCCATAGATGTGCTTTGCTTAAAATTAAGGTGTATAAAGGGAAATATCCAATAATCTTCCCCTTACTTTTGATTTAGGCCTGATTATGTTTCTTTAGGCTAATCTACATGAAGGATAGGTATTGTGTCCTTTTACATGCTTGATAAAATGCCCATTTGTATCCAAACTGAAATGATTTGGTGGTTATGAAAGTATACTCAGTACTGGAGCAAAACCAGAATCTAACAAATTGTAATCCACAAGGCACCTGAGTTAGTTCTCTGGGATCCAACACCTTCCCCTAAATGCCTGTGGCTTGACAGGAAGTCCTGAGGAACAGGAAGAAGAGTGGTAACACTGACAAGTGGATCAAGGATAAAAACCAAGAGAAGTTCTGAGAACAGAGAAACACCAGTCAGGATTCAAAGACGGAATTGAAATCCAACCAGAAAGAGGACATTGACTCAAGAATCAGAGCGGAGTTGGCTATCTGAGCACCTTATTGCAAGGTGATCAAGAAAAAGGCAGAGATAAAGATGCAACCAAGTGAGAGAAACCAGGTTCTAGAGAGATTTCAGTTAATTAAATAAAAACAAGACAGGCCATGTGGTTTAACTTCCCCCGCCATAGTTTATTCCCTGAGATTCCCAGTACAGAATTTCTAGAAATTAAGGCAAGAAGACTACAGCACTCGTAAGCTCCTGGACCATGCGGAAAGTTTCCAGAGAAGTATTTGAGAACTCAGACTTATCTGGCCAGAGGCTGTATCAAGTTCTTCAGTTCCCTCAGAACAACAGCTTAAAATAACCACATAGCTTGTTTTTTGTTTTTGTTTTTTTAAGGAAAGTTTCCTAAGTAGCCAAAACCTCCCAATGGAATAGCAGTCTAATAGAAATTCCTATACTGTGTCTACAGGAACTAGGCCCTTGAGAAACTAAACCAGATCATTTTATATAAATTTTAGCTTGCCTATTAGATGTTAACCTCCAGAAACATTAATGACCAGTAAGTTTTCACCATTGAAAGAATCCTTTATTATGCACCTCTCACCTGTTCTTCCCTTTGCTCTCAACAAACACTTTCTTCTCACATATGAAAAGTATTTTCAGTGGTTTTGTTTTTTGGGGGTTTTTTTTTTTTTTTTTTTTTGACTCTTCAGCAATGCAAATCTCTGCCCCCTAACTCCCTTAATTCCTTCCTGGCAAATAATGTTTCTTCCAGTAGGCAGTGGAATACATTATCATCAAGCCCCATTTACCCAGCCTCCTTAGTTACAAAGAAAGTTATGGGGCCATCCTATACATTTGGAATCCCTTAAATATACTTGCTTTCTATTAAAATATATATAGATAGATAGGTAGATAAGCAGATGTATAAAACCTGTGAAGAATTCACTGAAGCACAAATAACCGTATTTTCAGAAGCTAAAAATGTATCAAAACGCACACACATAACAATGGCTAATCCACATAATGTGTCTTATCAAATGCATCACCATCCTCCAAATCTAGAGCACATGCTGGCATAAACTTTATTACTTCCAAGCTAAGTTTGAAATATTCCTTCAAAACATTGCTCAGTATTAACTCTCAGAAGACATGTTATAGGCCCACACGAGGAGTTGTTAGGCAGGTGGCTGAGGAATGCCAATTACAGAACAAAGTGCTTCTCCAGAGATTGTGCCATTTCCCATAGGTATGTGGGGGAGAACACTATTAAGAGATACTTTTAAGTATAAAGACAGGTCAACTTAAAAGTATAGACAGATACAAGCTTAACTTTATCTTATAATCCATAAAAAATGCACTAGAATAAAAATGTAATGAATTCATATATCTTTTCAAAAGAAAAACCTAATACAAAAGTGGCAATTATTAAGTTAAGACAATCATCAGATGAAATAATTTGGAAGAAGCCTGTCTCTGGAAGAAATAGGCCTGGACACATGGTCAGGAAGGAAACACAATGTGCTATTAACTTTGTGTGCAAAGAAGGTTCAGTTCCATAGAGCCAAACATAGTTCTGTTTTGTCTTATAAACTTCCTACTTCAGTTACTGACCAAATGCTTTACTAAAACTCCGTTTCTGGCCTTTGTTTTGGAATCTGTTATTCCTGCCGCCACCTCCTGATCGCTGTCCTCGGAAGTTTCTACTGCCTTCCCGCTGTCCCCTGAAGTTTCGGTTTCCTTCCCGCTGCCCCCTGTGACCTCGATTGCCTTCCCGCTGTCCCCTGAAGTTTCGATACCCTTCCCGTGGTCCTTCCAGCTCTGGTTGCTCCGTGGCCACAGAAAGTTGCCAGCGCCGTGAATCATGCCATTTTTCCTGTTGAGAGATGATTTTGTTTTTACCTCTTTGATTTTTTTAATTGAATTGGTTTAAAAAGAAAGGAAAAAGACATTTGTGCCCTTTCTCAAAGAGAAAAACCAGACTGATAACCTCAGTGCTTAAAAAGTCACTGGCCGCCCTGGCTGGCATAGCTCAGCAGATTGAGCGCGGGCTGCGAACCAGGCATTGCAGGTTCGATTCCCAGTCAGGGCACATGCCTAGGTTGCAGGCCATGTCCCCCAGCAACCGCACATTGATCTCTTTCTCTCTCTCTCTCCCTCTCCCTTCCCTCTCTAAAAATAAATAAATCTTTAAAAAAAAAAAAAGTCACTGGCCAAAAATAGTAAACTTCATGGCCCAAAAACCAGAGTCACTGAAGCGTGGAAAAATGGTTTCACTGTAAGAAGTGCCCTCATACTGTATCGTCATCACAGTGTCATTTACTCAGTTCAACTACTATAGGGTACCCAAGGCTGTCAGCCGGCGAAACGTAAATATACCGCGTACAAACACATTTCTCACAGTAGTACCAAATTAAAAACATGTAGAAATTAAAACTGTTTATGTAAACCCCATATAACACATATGGGAGGGGGGAAAGGCTGGACATGGTTCACAACTCTATAGAAAGAAAAACAGAAAAAATATCAGAGTAAAACATTAGGAGAAAAAAATTCTGAAATTTGTAACTGTCTTTTAGTAAAAGAACTAGAGCTGCAGTTTCCCTTTCTACTATTCTGTACTTTCAATAACGAACATTCTACAATTTAGATGTGTTAACTTCAAACTCCAAGAGAAAAGAATACCTGTATTTCTGTTACTGTGGCAGTACGGACATCAAAGCAAACACCCTAGAAATCAAAACAAATACAAGTTAACTCCGCCTTTGATGAGAATTATAAAATGCACATTAAGTGACACTCTAAATGACCAGATAGTACTTTAAAAAAAAAAAAAATACCAGGGACTTCCAGCAAAGATGGAGGTGTAGGTAGACACACTGTGCCTCCTTGCACAACCAAGATAGGGACAACAATTTAGAAACAGAATAACAACAAGAACTGACAGAAAATTGAACTGTATGGAAGTTGGACAACCAAGGAGTTAAAATGGACATGTTCATACTGACCAGTAGGAGGGGTGGAGTTGGGTGCAGAAAGCAGAGAGCCTTGGGACCAGGCACGTAAGGCATCCGTGTAAGCAAGACCGCAGCAGGGGGACCCTGGGCGAACTGGCAGCTGGTAGACCCCGGCCGAGGGGTGGCAACCAGCACACCCAGTGAGGCGGTGATTGTGAAGCAAGGCACTGCGTGCAACCCAGGATCACAGCGCTGGGAAACAGAGCCTCAGGACACTGACTGAAAACACTTGTGGGGGTTGAGGAGCAGGGACAGAGAGACTCCTAGCCTCACAGGAGAGGTCCTTGGAAAGTCCCACAGGGTGCACAAGCCCACCCACACCAGAATTGACACCAGAGGGGCCCAGTTTGCTCCAGGAAAGTGGCAGAAGGGACTGCGGTCCCACAGAGAGCGGAGCAAGCGCCATTGTTCCCTCTCAGACCCCGCCCCCAAATACAACCTCACAACCCAGTGACAGGGGTGTCCCGCCCTGGTGAACACCTAAGGCTCCGCCCCTCACTACGTAACAGGCGCGACCAGACCAAAGGAAAAAAAAAGATGGCTCAAACAGAAGGCCAAATGAAAGCTAAAGAACCAGTACTTTTAAGTGACCAAGAGACAGCCAACCTATCAGATGCACAGTTCAAAGTACTGGTGATTAGGATGCTCACAATCAACAGAATTGGTTGATTTTGGTCGCAAATTAGATGAAAAAATGAAGGCTACAATAAGTGAAATGAAGAAAAATGCACAGGGAACCAATAGTGATGGAACGAAAGCTGGGTCTCACATCAATGGAGTGGACCAGAAAAAAGAAAAAAAATATACAATCAGAAAAGAATGAAGCAACAAGAATTCAAAAAAGTGAGGAGAGGCTTAGGAACCTCCTGGACCTCTTTAAACACTCCAACGTCTGAATTCTAGGGGTACCAGAAGGAGAAGAGGAACAGCAACAAGTGGAAAACTTATCTGAACAAATAATAAAGGAGAACTTCCCCAATCTGGCAAAGGAATACACTTCCAGGAAGTCCAGGAAGCTCAGAGAGTCCCAAAGAAGTTGGACCCAAGGAGGAACACACCAAGGCACAGCATAATTACATTAGCCAAGGTAAAAAGGAAGGAGAGAATCCTAGAAGCAGAAAGAGATGAGACAGTAACCTACAAAGGAGTTCCCAACAGACTGTCAACTGATTGCTCAAAAGAGACCTTACAGGCAAGAAGGGGCTCGAAAGAAGTATTCCAAGTCATGAAAGGCAAGGACCTACATCCAAGATTGCTCTATCCAGCAAAGCTTTCATTTAGAATGGAAGGGCAGATAAAGTGCTTCTCAGATAAGGTCAAGTTAAAGGAGTTCATCAATCACCAAGCCCTTATATGAAATGTTAAAGAGATTTATCTAAGAAAAAGAAGATAAAAAGCATGTATAGTAAAACGACAGCAAACTCACAATTGTTAACAACCACACCTAAAACAAAAACAAAAACAAACTAAGCAAACAACTAGAACAGGAACAGAATCACAGAAATGGAGATCACATGGAGGGTTAGCAACAGGGGAGTGGGAGGAGGACAGAAGGGGGAAAGGTACAGAGAATAAGTAGCATAGGTGGTAGGTAGAAAATAGACAGGGGGAGGGTAAGAACAGTATGGGAAATGTAGAAGCTCAAGAACTTACAACACATGGACGTGAACTAAGAGGGGATGTGGGTGGAAGAGGGTGTGCAGGGTCAAGGGGAGTGAAGAGGGGGTAATGGGACAACTGTAATAGCATAATCAATAAAATATATTTTTAAAAAAATACATTTCACATTGATATTTTAAAATTACATAATCAGCAAATGCTGCTTATAAATGATCTATTTTTTTGTCATCAACAATTTACTCAAATACTTGTCTTTCATTTCCATTTTTGTTCTTTCATTAACTTTTCATATTTCTTATTACTAAGATAATAATGGAAAGAAAAACTGAAAGGGACAAATAGCTAAGGAATTTTAAATGTATGAAAAAAATTAAATGTATAGGGTTAGAGGTATACTAGACTTTTGTTCTTGTAAGTGTCCATTCTAGAAATGAACCCATGGAAAGTAATAAATTTATCATTATTGAGTCCAAAAAAAGGATTAATTTTAGGTAAACTTCATTATTTTTTAAAGATTTTATTTATTCATTTTTAGAGAGAGGGGAAAAGAAGGAGAAAGAGAGGGAGAGAAACATCAATGTGTGGTTGCCTCTCACTTGCCCGGTACTGGGGACCTGGCCCGCAACCCAGGCATGTGCCCTGACTGGGAACTGCACTGGCAATCCTTTGGTTCACAGGCCGCCCTCAATCCACTGAGCTACACCAGCCAGGGCTAATTTTAGGTAAACTTTAGACCAAGGTCATCACGTTGTACTTCCCCAAAGGATAACAGCAAAAAGCTAAATATATAAAACAAAAGAACTCAAAAATGATTTAGAACTAACTAAAGATCATTCTTGGCTATCATACTGTGCTCATCTTAAAGTAACTATTAGCTACATTTATGGCTGAGGAAATAGAAAACTGGAGAGGCCAACTGACTTGTCTAAGGCCCCACAGTTGATAGAGTAGGTTTTACAATGCTGGACAGTATTGCTGCAAAACCTATGGTCTTAAACCATTAAAATACACTGGCTTTCATCAAAAAGAGTGACAACTGTCACACTAAAGGCAAAACAAAAAACAAACAACAAAAAAAAACCTTCTATGGTTAATTTTCTAGTTTTTCATAATTCAGCCTCCTATGAAAAAGTTTTCTAAAAAATTAAATACGGCCCTGGCTGGCTTAGCCGTATTTAAGTGGATTGAGCGTGGGCTGCGAACCAGGCATCGCAGGTTCGATTCCCAGTCAGGGCACATGCCTAGGTTGCAGGCCATGTCCCCCAGCAACCACACATTGATGTTTCTCTCTCTCTCTCTCCCTTCCCTCTCTAAAAATAAATAAATAAAATCTTTAAAAAAAAAAATTAAATACGGGACACTATCTTTAATAAGCAGAGGCTTCATCTCCAACTAAAGAGGTCCTTCTGTCTTTTGGTCTCCACAAATACTATATTCAAACTACCCCTGCAACTGACACAGGGAACCCCCTCTCCACTGGTTGTCTTTAATTGCAATATTTTACCAGGAACATTTGTTCCACCCGCCAGTTTACCCAGTTATAACCACAGGGAGCACCAGGTACTGATACATTTTGTCATCTGTAGGAATCTTCATTTACGTGTTTACTAAGTAGTCAATGCCAGGACTCACTGGGGTGTGAAAGTACCCAAACAGTCTTTGCCTTTGCATAGGTTACAGTGTTCTTGAGGCTCTCAGCCGGCACACATAGCCATTAAAATTTACCTGAATGCAGGTGTGCCCTAAGAACTCTGCAGTACAGATGAAGATGCCCCCAACTGTGCTGTACGGCCAGGAAAGCTCCACAGGGAGATGCAGGGCCAAGCCAAGTCATAAAGCATATACCAGGAAAGAGGTATCATACACGGCGGGTGCAGCGAGCACTTGGGATGAGAGAAAGCACAGCGTACTTGGCACTACTGTGCTGGTCAGGCCACTAACTGAGAACAGGACTCAGAAGAAAGAACATCAGTTTTGGAAGGCAAGATTTTAAAGTATGAATTTGAATTAAAGATGATGAACTCGATATTGAATGTTTGTTTTAAGCTGCTTAACAAACCCCATCTTAGTGGAGATGTTGGGGAAGCAGCTGCATCTTCGAGTCCAGCACTGGGTGCAGATGGTTCGGGCTGAGACACAGATGGGGCAGCTGTCAGTGACCAAGTGGGACTGAGTCATGGGTGACACTACCCAGAGAAAACTACTGGGAAAACAGAAAGTGCAGCATCCCCCCGGATCAGGGAGGAACTACTTTACAGTGTTGCACTGTCCGCATAAACCGCAAGAATCACAAAGCAAGGTCACAAAATAGGTCCCAGTCTCCCTCACCTGCTTTCCTTTGAGAAAGACCATCCCCTTCACTTTGGAATCAATCTCCTCACCCAGTTGCTCTTTCAGTTCTTTCCAAGCATAACTAATGTTTGGCATTTCAATTGAGCACTTCAAGATCATGGTCACGAAGCCCTATGAAAGAAAGGGCAACAAAATTAAAGTCTCAAAAACAAACAACTGATCAACACCTGCCCTTATGTTTCTAAAATCTCTGGGAAAAGTTCTCCCTAAAAGGATATACCACCGCACACATCCACACAAATAAGGACAAGTAAAACTGAAGAACCCTGAGCGAGACTGGTGGACAGTGCCAAAGCCGACAATCCTGCTGTGAGGTTCTAGTCTTGTAAACTGTTACCACGGGGGAAACTAGGCCAAGGTGTGGGGATCGCACTACATCATCCCTCACCACAAAACGTGAACCTCTCCTCTCAAAAATTTTTTAAAAAGCACACACCTTCTAAACGTTCTAGGTATGCTGGCTGAATGAATTATATATATTTGTATGTGTGCATATATTTTAAAATTTAAAAATCTGAGATGTAATTCACATAACCACAGAATTCACCATTTTAAAGTGTACAATTCAGGGGTTTTTAGGATGTTCACAAAATCTGCAACCATCAATACTATCTAAAATTCCAGGACATTCCATAGCCCTAAATAGAATCCCCATGCCCATCAGCAGTCACTGCCATGCCCGCCCCCCCCCCCCCCCCCCCCCCCCCCCCCCCCCCCCCCCCCCCCCCCCCCCCCCCGCTGCTGGTGCACTGGCAACCACTCATCTACTCTACGTCTCTACGGACTTGTTTATGCATGGATTTGAGAGAGAAACATTGATTTGCTGTTCCCCTTACTTATGCTTTCATTGGCTGATTCTTAGATGCACCCTGACCAGGGACTGAACCCACAATCTTGGTGTGCTGAGACAATACTCTAAGCAACTGAGCTACTTGGCCAGGGCCAAGCATCAAAATTTGACAGAAACCCTTACCGCTTCTGAGTTGATCAAGGAGCGCTGGTCTACCGACGTGGCACCCGAGATGTGAGCCAGTGCCGCCGCCAGGGCTTCCACCGCTCCCTTCTCCTCTATCAGTTTCTCAGCCGACTGCTTGAAGTGACCAATAGCAGTGGGAGGAACAGAATCCAAGAGCCTATGGTTTGATCGAGAATACATTTGTTAGCAGAAGGGTAGGAGAAGTAGACAGATTTCATTTTCAACACAACATCTCAAGATAAATCAGTAACTTTCAAACCAAATCTCCTGTATGTTTAACACACCTTTTCGCTGTAGTTATACAAGCATCACATTTCTGTAGTAATAAATCTATTTCTTTGAGTATATCTAAATAATTCTAACTACCAACCCCCAAAAGTTTTATCCTAAGGAAATAAGATATTAAAATGTTAATCACAGTGTTACAGAAAAAAGTATAAGCAGTTTTAAAATGTATATCAATATAAACTAAAGAAATCATGAAAGAGATACAATGAAATGCCATACTATTAAACCTGATATTAATAAATGATATATTTTATAAGCATATGTTACTTTTAGAGTCAGAAGACACTACTGGTATTTACATTCTGAAATAAAAGAAAAAAAAAAGACTCCCAAACTATGTTAAAAATGATACAGGCCTTTATGAGACTATACATTTATTAGGGACTCACTACCATCAGGCCCGCCCCTCTCAAGGCCACCTTTCACACAGCACCACCAGCATCCTTATCTCTTTCCTCCTCCCTGGCCATCTAACCCCTAATTTACTTACAAGGTGTCACATGAAACCCTGTTTGCAGGATGCTTAAAGAAAATCATGCTAAAATAAACTTGAAAAGTGCTGAGTGAGAAGTCTTTTCATTTGTAGCCTTTCCAATAATAACTTTCCCAAGTTACTAATATGCAAATATCCAGCATTTCTTTTGAACATTAAATCCCCCTGTTGATTTTTAAAATAAGTGTGTCACACATTTGTAAGTAATTATGGAAAACGCTCTAAAAATGATGCTCAGACTCTGGTCCCAAGCAGGAGACACCTGGAAAACAAGACCTTTTTGGCTTTCATGCCAATCCCACTCACCCCAGGAATATACACTGCACAGCCAGGGTGCTAAATAAACAGTCAAGTATCCTTCAATTCACAGAACAATTCCACACAATAAAAAATTCCCTTGCCCCCAATGACAATAGCACCTCCAATGGCGGGTGAACACCGTTAATCTAATTCTATCTAGGTATTTACTATAACTAAAGTAACTAACTCTCATTCCTCCCCGGTGAGGAGGGACTGGATTAATGAATAATGAAGATTTGGAATATAATCTGTTCCAATCTCATTAGTCTCCAGGTGGGAAGCACCTATACCATATGTAAAATACAGTTCCTTAAACTACCTAAGGCAAACCAAACTTCCTCACCAGAGGACATTCTTCTCATTGCTTTTTAGAGAGAGAAGAAGGGAGAGGAAGGGAGATAGAGAAACATCAATACGAAAAACACTGACTGGGGTTTGCACAAGCCTGTGACTGGATCAGGGATTGAACCCACAACCTAGGTAATATGCCCTTGCCCTTCAGTTAAGGGACAATGCTCCAACCACTTGAGCCACACCAGCCAGGGCAAACCAAACTATTAAATAGTGGTTTCTACTAGTGAATAATAGGATTAGGCAGGTATGAGTAGAAAACAAGGATTTCCACTTTGCATAATTTTGTTTCAGCACCATCAGAGTCTTAATAACAAGAGGGTCATGAATTGTTAAAAATAATGAATAATGCCCTGGCCAGTGTGGCTCACTCAACAGACTGAATGCTGACCTGCAGGCTTACAGGTTGCCAGCTGACTCCAGGTCAGGGCACATGCCTGGGTTGCCAGCCATGTCCCCAGTTGGGGCTGTGTGAGAGGCAACCAATCGATGTTTCTCCCTCCTTTCCCCTCTTTCTAAAAATGAATACATAAAAAATTTTTTTAAATGAATAAAGAAAATTTATTTTTAAAAGGCCCAACCTCATTACTGTGCAAAGACATGCAGTAATGAGAGCAAGTGTTGTAACAGACCACAAGCGTGACAGGAGCATACCTGATGGCATCTTTGCTGGAAGCCTTTATTATCTCTGTCGCAGAAGGAACGCCTATTCGTTTAAATTTAATTCCCTACAAGAAAATGGACCATAGTTCAATGGACCATAGTACAACATGGTCATTAACTGTTTCCACTGAGATTGGTACTTTTTTATATTTCCCAACCATAGTTGTTATACATTTATTTATAAGATAAACTTTTTATTTGAGAACGGTTTTAGATTTACAGAGAGTTCCTATATACCATGCACCAAGTTTTCTTACTGTTAGGACTGTGGGATGTTTGTCATAGCTAAAAATCCCAGTGGTTACTATACTACTAACTGAGCTCCAGATTTCATTTGAATTTTACTAGTCTTTCTACTAATATCCCTCCTCTGTTCCAATATCCAATCCAGGACACTGCATTGCATCGACTGGTCACGTCTTCTTCGTCTCCTCTGGCCCTCAGCAGTCTCTTTCCTTGCTTTTTTATGACCTGGGCAGTTTTAAGGAGCCCTGACCAGGTACTTTGTAGACCATCCCTCCATTTGGCTGTCTGATATTTTTCACATGCTCAGACCGGGGTCATGAGTTTTGGGGAAGAAGGCCAGAGGTGGGTGCCACCACATCACTTCCTATCGAGGTTCATGCTTCTTACTGACGATCCCCTGGCCAGGCAGTGTCTGTCCACTTTCTGCACTGTCAAGTCTCCCCCACCTGCCACTTCTAGTCTAGTCTTTGTACATGGTCACCACGTGCAGCTCAAGGAGGAGGAGGGAGGCGAAGCCCCGCCTCCTAGAGGAGGCAGCACCTACTGTATTTCCTTACAGAAGAATTCCTATAACTCTCTCATCTGTGTGTAAGTATACCTGATGTGTTCATGTTATCGTTGTCTGAAAACTGCCTTTCTAACATAAAACAACTCTTATAATTGTAAATATGAAAACAAAAGCACTACTTTCAAATGCAAAATTATTTCAAAATGGGCTTTACATTATAGGACAATATATAAAAAATGTGTCTAGCAACAAGCTTTCAGTCATGGTCACATGCTGGAAATGAAACTAATTTCAAGTAAAAAAAAAAAAAAAACTGAATGAAGAAACCAAAGGCTGACGTAGAGCTCAACGTTTGCTGAATAAGGCTAAGAAAACAGTTTTACCGCTTTTTGCTCCACTTGTGCTAACTGATACTCCTCCTTGTGCTGATAGAAGCAGATGCAAACCCCAGTCCTTCCAGCTCTGCCCGTCCGCCCAGAACGATGGATGTAGGACTCCACATCCTGTGGGAGTAAAATATGAGCAACATGAACAGAAAGAGACAAAGACCTGAGCAGTCTGCACAGAGGCAAGAGTGGTGGAAACATGCAGGGCTGTGAGGGGAAAAGTTCTCTAGCATTTCAATTTATACTAAGGAATTGTGACAATTTTTTGAAAACCTCTCAATCAGTGGTCCCTAGCCTGTGGACAAATCTGCACGAAGCATCATCTAAACAGTGCTGTCCAACAGAACCATAACACGCCATTTCATTCTGCAATTTTCTATAACCACACTAAAAAGTAAACTAAAAGTAAATAAAGGTTAATTTTATTATTTTATTTAACTCAACATACCTAGCAGTTTTGTCACCTCGATGTTATCTATTTCAAACAAGTTATCAAAATGAGGTATTTTGCATTCTTTTTTCATGTTTTCAAAGTCCAGTGTGTATAATAGAAAGTTTGAAATAAAAGACATTCCAACATGTGTTTTTAATGCATTTATAATACACATCAGTTCACACAAGCTGCATTTCAAGTGTTCAGCAGCTACACCTGGCTGTGGCTATCGTATTGGATGGACAGGTGTGCAGGCTCATTTAAACAACGTCTATGCCACACACGGGACTTCCTTTGTAAGAACTGCTGATTTCATAGTTACCAGGCATTTTTCCATCATTGTAAACAACATTTATTCCTGCTGGATTTGCCAATTGCGGGGAGGTTATAGGGTCTTCACACTTGAAGTGATATAGACAGGCTCCTGCAGACCAGCTCTCATGTGACAAGTACTGTGCACACCACATGAACTATATCTGAGTGCCCTCCCTGAGAGGTTCCCTTCCCACCCCCACAAACCCTAGCAGCTTCAACAACGAAGGCTGTTAACTACAGGCCTTTTTCCCTTCTCTATCCTGTACCTCCTGAGTTTATCCCTCCCGCCTCCACCCCATCTAAGTCATACCCATGTTAAAAGTCCAGTTCAAAACTGCATGACTTCCACGAAACCTTCCAGGACTCACACTTTAACCAGAAATTATCATTCCAGCCTCTGACCAGTGACCAGGCTTGCACTCAACTGCCAGTTCTGAAGGGACGGCCTCACAATCAATTTTAAAACCACCCCTAGCACTCAACAAGCAGCTATTATTAATCCCATGAAAGTAAACAATAAAACTTCTATTTTGGTTTAGTACCCAAAAGAAACAGCAAAACATAAAATACTTACCTTTGGTGGAGAACTTTGTACAACCAGGTCAACCTCAGGGATGTCTAACCCTCTCGCAGCCACATTGGTTGCAACCAAAACTCCAAAATCGCCATTTCTAAAACCTTTCAGGGTGATTTCCCTTTGCTTCTGTGGAATGTCTCCATGTAATGACTGGGCATCCTGCCAAAGAAATAAGCTAGCTTATGAATACCAGATCAAACAATAAGGGTACTTCACCAATGAGGCCTGCATAAGACATTCATATTTTGCTGATACTTCTGCTAAAAATAATACAAAGGAGAAAGAAAACATGGGTCTTTCATGGACAAGCCTCAAAACTATTTCCAATCCTTGGTCATTAAATCAACTATACTAACAAGGTATAGCACACCAGAAAAGAGTGATCAAATCTGGCCCTGGCTGGATAGCTCAGTTGGTTGGAGCATCACCCTGACGTACCAAGGCTGTGGATTTGATCCCTGGTCAGGGTACATACAAAAATCAACCAACAAATGCGTAATTAAATGGAACAACAAATCAATGTTTCTCTCTCTCTCTCTCTCTCTCTCAAATCAAGTAATACTCCTAAAAAAAAAAAAAAAAAAAAAAAAAAAAAAAAAAAAAAAAAAAAAAAAGTTGCCCTGGGCGGATCACTCAGTTGGTCAGAGCCATCATCCCAAAATGCCAAGGTTGCAAGTTCAATCCCCAGTCAGGGCACATACGAGAATAACCAATAAATAGATAAATAAGTGGAACAGCAAATCAATGTTTCTTTCTCTTTTTTCCTCTATCTCTCTTTCTAAAAATCAATAGAAAATATTTTCTAAAAATTATTTTAATGGTTAAGATGGTAAAATTTATTTTTTTTTTAATTATCAAACCTATATTGCTGGTGTAACCTTGGGTTTGAGTCACCTTTTCCTCATCTCGGAAACGAGACTGTCAGATTAGGTGAGCTCTAACACGTATACTCTATCAATTAAAAGATGCTTCCCCCCTTCCCTGGCCAGGTAGCTCAGTTGGTTAGAGTGTTGTCCTGATACACAAGATTGCGGATTCAACACCTAGTCAGGGCACATACAAGAGTAAACAATAAATGCATAAGTAAGTGGAACAAATTGATGTTTCTCTAAAAAAAATAAATAAATAAAACTAAAAAAATTAAAATGAAAGACTCTCCCTCCCTAAAGAAAAGGGAGAGGAAGGACCCACCTGTCTTATGGAGACATTCTGAGACAACTCCTGGGCTTCTTTCTTGGTCTCACAGAAGACGATGGTGCGCCCGTGAAAACCACTGTACACTCGGATCACGTCCCCAATGACTGCTGCTCTCTGAGTCCAGTGGCACTTGACAGCCAGATGCTTAAAGGAGAGGCGAGAAAAAGATCAATTTCACAAAGCTCAGCTAGAACCTGAAATTACTTGCTCACCACTACTGGTACTGGAAGCAGCTGTTTAAGTTGGCCTAGAGCGGACTCACTGTTTAGAGAAAAAACTAAACCATGAAAGTAGAGAGCCCTTCCCCTTTCTCCAAAGAGCACGTGACTTCTTTATTTTCTGACCTAATCATGAAAATGTAAGAAAAGAAATATCACTCAGAGTCCTGCAGGAAACCAAATAACTGACAAGAGAAAAGTTTCTGTATGTTTTGTCCTTCCCTCCTTTAAAAATGCAATCCGGCTCCAGCTGGGCGGCTCAGTTGGTTGGAGCATCGTCCTATGCACCAAAAAGGCTGCGGGTTCAATGCCTGTCCAGGTGCATGCAGGAGGCAACTGACGGATGATTCTCTCTCGCACTGATGTTTTCTTGCTCTCTCTCTCGAATCAGTAAGCATACCCTCAGCTGAGGATTTGTTTAAAATGCAATCGGTAGTCGGTTACTGTGCATGTCTATTCCGTGGGTGCAATGAGTTTGTGTAGGTACCAGGCTCTAAGATGAAAAACAGCTTCAACACAAAGCACCAGATTTTTCCACCCACTCTCTAGGGCTTAATGTCTGGGGGTAATTTCTGTTTAGATAATTCAGACAGATTTAGGTTTCAAAAGATTCTGAAATCAGGGTAGAAGATGATGAAATTCAGAAAACACAGATCTCATATACAAATCAAACAAATATATCTTTACTTGGCTTTTCACATGGGTCTAGTATTTACATAGAAATTTGCCAGTCTTAAAACTATCAAAAGAAAAAAATGATAAACAATTTATTACTAATTCCAGCAACCAAATAAATCATTTACCTCCACAGTTATTGCGGCTTTCTGAGTCTTTTTACCAATCAGGTCCACCTGCTCATATGTAGATTTCATGTATTTCTTAGCAACATTAAATACCCAATGAGGGCAAGTTGCAGAAAAGAGCAGTGTTTGGGGATTGTCTTCTGAATCTTTTGGGGGAAAAAAAGTTAGTATGAATAACGCACACAAACCTACAGAGTATTCCACCTCACCTGATTCTTCCTGGGTCCATTAACACTCTACAGCAACCACTAGGCCAAGCCAGGCATTGAAGACGCAAAAATGAAAAACAGAGGTTCCCAACAGGCAAAAAAAATACTCCCTAAATAATTTATGTAAAGGACCCTTAAAATAGCAAAAGCATTCTAAACTTACTTTGCTTTCTGACCAGTGGCCTTTAGGAACCACAAGGGGAACCTGTCCATTATAACAAATCCTACCAACTGGAAAACACCAATTCACTGCATTTTCATATATTTCAAACGGCAGTCTAAGCTGGTACAACCCTTTTAGAGGGCAACTTGACAATGTGTACTGAGCAGTATGAACTATTCCTATCTTTCAACTCAGTCATTTCATTTCTGGAAATCCACCTGAAAGAACTAATTCCAAATAACTGTGGTATGAAGGGAAGCTATCTGCACAAAAATGCCTCTGCCTGTAAGCAGAATTATTTACATCACCTAAAAATTAAAATACATAGGTGGAAGTAAATTGTGGCACAACTACTTCATGGACTATTATGCCAGGTTGTAATATGTTCAGCAAGGCCGTGTTAACGCACGCACCCACACTTTCACACAGCAGCACAAAGTCGGGAGGAAATAGACAAAAGTACACCAAAATGGTTGACACAAAATTCTCCTCTACTTGCTCCCATTTCCTGTATTTGTGATACATCATGATTTATGTTTAATTCAAGTTTTCCTGAGTAAAATAAGTCACTTCCCAATTTCTTTAAGCTTTGTTTAACTCTTAGAAAACTGCTTTATCACCAACCCTTCTGATCCCTTTTACCAATTCCTTGAACTTGGGAGTTTACCTTTCTTGTATGCCACACTTAAAATCTCTTCCACTTGATCAGCAAACCCCATATCCAACATCTGGTCAACTTCATCCAAGACAACATGCTTGAGTTTGGTGAGATCTAGCTTGCCATTCTGCAAGTGGTCTTTGATTCGACCTGGTGTCCCAACCAGGATGTCAATCCCATTCCGCATTCGTTCAACTAGAAAGCATATAATGATAAGATTTGTGGGGTTGTTAAGTCCTTTATAGGCTGGGGTACCAATTAGTAATTTTTATTCTAAAATATTTACTAACTACAAGATAATATACTATGTATTGAAGAAAAAGATACCAAGATACTTCATAATCTAGTGGGGAAAAACATCTAAGTGATAGTCCAGTGTATTATGTGACATAACAGAAAAATATACCAGTGGGGATGGTAGTAGCAGGAATGAAATGGCTTCCTTAGCTCGTAGAAATATCAAGATCTCACAAAGTGAGAGTAAGAATCTTTTTTTGTTGTCATTAAGATTTTATGTACTTAATTTTAGAGGTGAAAGGAGGTAGTGAGAGAGGGAGAGAAACACCAATGTGTGATATATTGATTAGTTGTTTCTTGCACGTCCCCGACTGGGGACTGGGCCTGCAACCCAGGCATGTGCCCTGACTAGGAATCGAACTGGTAACTCTCAGTTCACAGGCGGGTGCTCAATCCACTGAGCCACACTAGCCAGGGCACGAATCTTAAAGCAAAAGAAACTTTTTATGAGGTCAAAATTTAGGGAGGATGAGACAAGCTACAAGGGCAAGTATTTTAAGATATAGAGACATTTGGGGAAAAAAGCGTTCAATATAACTGGGATGAGATGGCAATAATGCAACTTTTTATGGAGCTGCTACTGCAGCGTAGAGATACGGGGCACTCCACGCCCAATTCAGTCCTCACTGCAGCAGGGTGAATTTAGCAATGCTATTTTAGACACAAACAAACTAAAGAACAGAAAAATCAGGCAACATGAACTTGAAATCACACGGCTACTCTGTGAGCAGCCTAGATTCAAACTCAGGTCTTTTTGATGACAAAGGCCACATTCATTCCACCAAAACTGAAAAGAACTAAGCCTTGTGTGCCAATGCTAAGATTTTCTTAATTCCTTGAATCCCTTCCTGAATTATATATCTGCTCTGCATATAAAACTTTAAAGTCTTGAATTGCGAAATAATTCAATACCACAGCCAAGGCCGCAACATTTGGCCCTTGGGCTGAGAGAAAAGAAAGCCTGAAAAAAATAAAATAAATAAAAAAATTGAAGGAAGCAAGGAGAGGCAGAGACCCAAGGTCCTGGACAAATAGAAAGAATAACCTTGAATTCTGACTTTCTAGTTCCAAGGGTCCTTAGCCTTTAGATAAACACAGATAGCACAAAAGTCCTAGGAATAGACTTGACACAACATCACGCAGTACCATGTTACTGACTGTCTTTGAACAAAAATAACCAAGAAAAGCACCAGAATGACTAGACCAGGATAAGACAGACATCAAGGTTGGATCCAGCCAGGGATCCAACAAATGGCACCTTCCTTCCCTCACTTTCAGATTTACTTACGTTGACCTCCATAGGGAGTTCCGCCATAAAAACAAGCCACTGCCAACTTCTTTGTGATGTCACTGAAGTCTTTGCTTACTTGATTTGCCAATTCCCTTGTGGGTGCAAGAACCAGTACCTGAAAACAAACAAATAAACAAAAACTAAAACTAAACTGAATTAATAACATTATGCAGTATTTGTTTCTTAACACATTTGAAATTCATCTCATCCTAACAAGTATTTTCAGAACACCTATTATGTGCTTTGTAATATGCTGTGTAAGTGGAAGGATCAAAAAATGCAGTTCCTGACAAACCTACACAGAAGAAAAGATTATGACCTTACCACTCAGAAGAAAAGTAGGTATCCAAAGCATGGTGCTCCAGGAGGGCTGCACAGAGCAGGCTGAAGGAACTGAGGAAAGTGTCATGGTGCTGCTAGTGCTTAAAGAACAGCATTCCAGGGAAGGAATGATTTGAGCAAGGAGTAATACTGCCGATAACATTAGCTAATACTTGAGTGCGGGCTGCGAACCAAAGCATCACAAGTTCAATTCCCAGTCAGGGCACATCCCTGGGTTACAGGCCATGGCCCCCAGCAACCGCACATTGATGTTTCTCTCTCTCTCTCTTTCTCCCTCCCTTCCCTCTCTAAAGACTAAATTTTATTTAAGGATTTTATTTATCCTTAAAAAAAAAAAAAAAAAAAACATTAGCTAATACTTGTGCTTTTACTGTCTCAGGTTCTACTAAATGCTTAATATGCATTATTCTCTTTTAATTCTCACAACTTATTCATCTATAATACTTATAATTGTATAATTGCACTGTGTACCTATAATAGATTTTTAAAAAATATATTTTATTGATTATGCTATTACAATTGTCCCATTATCCCTTCATTCCCCTCCACTCTGCAACACCCCCTCCCACCCACATTCCCCCCCTTTAGTTCATGTCCATGGGTTGTAAGTTCTTTAGCTTCTACATTTCCCATACTGTTCTTGCCCTCCCCCTATTTTCTATCTATTGTCTATGCTCTTATTCTCTATATCTTATCCCCCTCTCGTCCTCCCACTCCCTGTTGATAACCCTCCATGTGATCTCCATTTCTGTGATTCTGTTCCTGTTCTAGTTGTTTGCTTAGTTTGTTGTTTTAGATGTGGTTGTTAATAATTGTGAGTTTGCTGTCGTTTTACTATACATGCTTTTTATCTTCTTTTTCTTAGATAAATCTCTTTAACATTTCATATAAGGGCTTGGTGATGATGAACTCCTTTAACTTGTCCTTATCTGAGAAGCACTTTATCTGCCCTTCCATTCTAAATGAAAGCTTTGCTGGATAGAGCAATCTTGGATGTAGGTCCTTGCCTTTCATGACTTGGAATACTTCTTTCGAGCCCCTTCTTGCCTGTAAGGTCTCTTTTGAGCAATCAGCTGACAGTCTGATGGGAACTCCTTTGTAGGTTACTGTCTCCTTGTCTCTTGCTGCTTCTAGGATTCTCTCCTTCCTTTTTACCTTGGCTAATGTAATTATGCTGTGCCTTGGTGTATTCCTCCTTGGGCCCAACTTCTTTGGGACTCTCTGAGCTTTCTAGACTTCCTGGAAGTGTATTCCTTTGCCAGATTGGGGAAGTTCTCCTTTATTATTTGTTCAGATAAGTTTTCCACTTGTTGCTGTTCCTCTTCTCCTTCTGGTACCCCTAGAATTCAGACGTTGGAGTGTTTAAAGAGGTCCAGGAGGTTCCTAAGCCTCTCCTCACTTTTTTGAATTCTTGTTGCTTCATTCTTTTGTTTGGTTGTTTCTTTCTTCCTTCTGGTCCACTCCATTGATTTGAGTCCCAGCTTTCGTTCCATCACTATTGGTTCCCTGTGCATTTTTCTTCATTTCACTTATTGTAGCCTTCATTTTTTCATCTAATTTGTGACCCAAATCAACCAATTCTGTGAGCATCCTAATCACCAGTGCTTTGAACTGTGCATCTGATAGGTTGGCTATCTCTTTGTTGCATCGTTGTATTTGCTGTGGAGTTTTGATGTGTTCTTCTGTTTGGGCCATTTTTTTTCTGTCTTGTCCCGCCTATTACGCATTAAGGGGCAGAGCCTTAGGTGTTCACCAGGGCGGGTCAGCCCAGTCCCTGCGTTGTGATGCTGTATGTGTGGACGGGGTCCGAGAGGGAACAATGGCGCTTGCTCCACTCTCTGTCGGACTTCAGTCCCTTCCGCCACTTCCCCCAAGCACACTGGGCCTTTCTGGTGCTAATTCCCATGTGGGTGGGCTTGTGTATGCTCTAGGACCCCGTGGGTCTCTCCAGGGAACTCTCCTGTGAGGCTGGGAGTCTCTTCCTGCGCCTCAACCCTCACCAGTATTTTCAATCATTGCCCCAAGGCTCTACTTCTTAGTGCTAGGACCATGGGTTGCTTGCAGTGCCTCACTTCACAATTGCTGCCTCGCTGGGTCTTCCCGTTGCCAACCCCGTGCCCTGGGTCTGCCAGATGCTGCCTGCGCACCCAAGGCCTGCCCACTGTGGTCTTGCGCACCAGGGATGCCTTATGGGCCCAGTCCTACCACTCTTTGTGCCATGACCCATCTCCACCCAGCTGCCCAACTCCAACCCTCCTACCGGTCTGGATGAACGTGTCCATTTTAACTCCTTGGTTGTCCGACTTCCATACAGTTCAATTTTCTGTCAATTCTGGTTGTTATTCTGTTTCTAAGTTGTTGTTGTCCTTGTTTTGGTTGTGCAAGGAGGCACAGTATGTCTACCTATGCCTCC
Organism: Tonatia bakeri; assembly: GCA_004024845.1. Taxonomy (NCBI): domain Eukaryota; kingdom Metazoa; phylum Chordata; class Mammalia; order Chiroptera; family Phyllostomidae; genus Tonatia; species Tonatia bakeri. Next base: position 108,193 of record PVIA01003908.1, on the reverse strand, counting down.
ATCTTGGCTGGAAGTTGATACACAAAATTTCTAAAACCAAAGGCTAAGAAGAGGCCAAGCCCAGATTTAAATTCAGAGTCATACCCCAAACCTGTGGTCTGAACCTCTACGCCACAGAGAATCTGAAGTAGAATCAGGAGTCAGACAAGGAAGATGGGGCCAGCATGACAAGGGGCTTTGAACCCTGGAACAGCCTGAGTTCGACCCAACAGGGCACACAACACAAAACCACTACACATCCTCTGGTAGAGTAACAATATGATACCAGTATGACTTAAGGTGAGCAACCTAATATGCTCATCCAACCAGAATTGACTGATTATCCACTAGGTGCCAGAATAGTTCATTTACTGTAGTTGTTAACAGCAGTAAACAAATAAACGAATGAGGCAGGGCACGGGCACACAAAGCGGTAAACATGTGAGGTGGGGCCAGGAATTCAGGTACAAGAACTCCCAGCCAACATGATTGTGTAACATGCATTTCAGTGAGGGAGGGAGGTTTGGCCTCTCCTTCTATTCACGCATCTCTACTAAAAGCACAAATGGCAAAAAAGGCATTTGATCAAAACTGAGTGCCAGGGACACTTAATAGTTTGAAAGGAACCTGATGAGCATTAATAAATAATACAGGTGACCACAACCATGGGATGGATTACAATGTTTAAATATATAGGACTAGTGGCCAGCACACTTTCAATACTGAAAAAGGCTTTATGGAGAACCCAATAACAAACAGTAGGGTTTGTAAACAATACCCAAGAGATGTTTTCTCCTGTGCGGACTTGGAGCCCCTGAGGTCTGCGTTAAAGAGATGAGTTACCTGAGGAGCACGGCCTCTCTTCCGGTCTTGCAATTCTCCTAGAAGCTTCTCAATCAAAGGGATGGCAAAGGAGAATGTCTTCCCAGTTCCTGTTCGTGCCTGTGCAATTAAATCCTTTCCACTATACACATGGTGAAACGTCTTTGCTTGTATAGGAAACAGGAAGGTCACCCCACGGGCTGTAAACAAATTAACTGTGTTATCAGCCATAATGGAGGGGATATTCTACCTTCTGATCAACATTACAAAGTCAGGTTCAAATATCTTCTAGAAGTGAAGAATCGACTTGACTAAAAAATATCAAATTTTAAAGCACCAAATTGCGTAAGTATTTACTATTTTAAGAGATTAAGTCACTTGTCATGAAATCTTATCCACAGGTCAGTATAAGCCTGAATATCAGGTGCTTTCAGGCAAAATCCAAACTGTGCCACACCTGGCTCAGAAAACACCGACTTGAGCATCTATGACCACCTCTAGCTCATTCACAGGCATATTGCTAAGATGAATTCTAAGCCAGGCTGGTATGATTAACCTAGAGAAACCTCAAGAAATGGGAGAGTCCTGGCCAGGTAGCTAGTTGGTTAGAACGTCGCCCTGATACACCAGGGCTGTGGGTTTGATCCCCTGTCAGGGCTCATGTGAGAATCAGCTAATGGCCCTGACTGATGTAGCTCAGTAGATTTAGCATGGGCCTGCGCATCAAAGGGTTGCTAGTTCAATTCTCAATCAGGGCATGTGCCTGGGCTGTGGCCAGGTCCCCAGTACGGGGTGCATGAGAGGCAATCACACATTGATGTTTCTCTCCCTCTCTCCTTCCCTTCCCCTCTCTCTAAAATAAATAAAATCTTTAAAAGAGGGGAGGTGGTATAAGATGACTAAATGGTAATGAAAAATACATTAAAGACTTTTTAAAATCTTAAAAAAGAAACGTATCATAGTTCATCTCAACAAAAACAGCAGAGTGCTTCCAAATAACATGTCCAAATTTACACAATATTTCTAAGAATATTACCTTTGAGAAGTTTAATGGTCTCTTCAGATATGGGGAAATTAGAGAAAGCACCTTCTTTTTGTTCCACAGTTATTTCCTGTCAAGTAAAGGGCCACAGAAAGAAATCAATAATTTTACCCCTACAGGTTAATACATAGAAGACTTCTGAAAAAGGAAAGTAAAGAACGTATTCTAAAATACCTCTTCTCAATCGAACAAAAAGACATACAATTCTTGGTAGGTAAATCAAGATCTGAAAAAGGAAATAATCTATAAAATCCTAAAAGAAAAATCTGTAGCAAATATATACTACACACACACACAATATATGGCTAGTGAAGGCAGATGCAGTCTCCACTAAGAACTATCCCACTGTCATTCCAAACGGATGCACTCTTGCAAGGTCATTAGCCCTTTCCACAGCAACATCACTTATGTGCATCCACAGGAAACACGTAGCAAACAGTGACATCACTTGTTAGTAAAAAATCTGAATGCCGAGTAAAGAAATAATCATCTGAATCTCTAAATATGTATATGATGCATAACATAACCATTAAGATTTAATATTTTTATTTAACAATAATAAATAAAAGAATTAAAATAAATTAAATATTTTATAAAAGTGGGGGAGCCCTGGCTGGGTAGCCCAATTGGTTGAAGTGCCATCCTGTGCACCAAAGGCTGTGGGTTCGATCCCTGGTAGGGCACCTATGGGAGCAACCAACTGATATTTCTCTTTCACACTGATCTCTCTCTCCACCCTCCTTCCTCTCTCTAAAATTAATAAACAAACATGCCCTCAGGTGAGGATTAAAAGAAAAAAATTAAAGTGTGGGAAATGCTTATATAAAAATGGAAAAGTCAGGATACAAGACTGCATATAGTACAATCCTAATCTGACAAAAAAAAAGTTCCACATGTAAAAAGTACAGCAAGGATCTAAATTCAATAGATCTAAATTCTGTACCTGAAAATGTTTAACATTCACCAAATTAGTGAGTGCAGAAATTTTAGGGAACCTTCATTAATTTTAATTTGGGGGGGGCACTTCTTAAAAATAAATTTCTAAATCTCCTGAATTCTCTACATCACATATTATTTTTTATAATAAAAAAAATTCTTAAATGTTGATCAAGATCTACATCAAACAGAAAATTGTTTATTAGAATTAGGGTTTTTCTTTGCTGTGTTTTTGAAAGCTGCCAGAACTGGCTTCCAAGTGGGCAGACTTATTTAATGATCCTGTTCAACTGAAGTTAGTAAATGGCCTAAACAAAGAGACTTGGTGGTCCTACTTAACTGTGATTGATTGGTGAAACCCCTCAGAGGGAAGCTAGGGCCTATTTGCATGATTATATCCTTCCTGTTGATTTCTGACTTGCAAATAAGCTAACCTTGTCTGGAAAAATCTTTTCCCAAACTTAGACAAGTCTGTTCACTCCAACGGGGGGAGAAAAAGGACTCCATTACAAGCCAACAAATCAAATTTCGTCCCTTGACTAAATAATATGTAGCAATTACCTACTTATTTATATTTTTAAAGTATATTTCATTGATTATGCTATTATAGTTTTCCCAATTTCTGTCTCCCCTTTATCCCCCCTCCACCTGCAAGCCCCCTGCCCTTGAGCATCACCCACCCCTTAGTTCATGTCCATGGGTTGTGCCTATCAGTTCTTTGGCTTCTGTTTCCTATACTATTCCTCACCTCCCCCTGGCTATTTTGTGCCTACTAATTATGCTTCTTTTTCTCTATACCTTCCCCCCCAATTCTTCCCCTCTCCCTCAATACTGAAAACCCTCCTTGAGATCTTGACTATGATGAGAGATACATTCTATACAGCCAAACCTTACCTGCTCCAGCTCACTGTTACTTTCTTCACTGGCAGCTTCACTGGAGTTAGAGTCAGGTCCAGAAAAAGAGAATCCATTCTTTAGTTTGGAGCTTTTCTCCCCAATTTCTCCATTCAGTTCTTTTTCTTTCTTCATCCTTTTGGGCTTAGGAGTACCTAAGTCTTCTTCAGAAGGCTCCTCATTTGTTTTAACTTTTTTGGTTTTAGAAGAAATATCTTTCTTTTCCATGGGCTCTTTGTTTTTTTTTACACTTTTGATTTTAGGAGAAATTACATCATCTTGAGATGGCTCCTCTTTAATTTTTTCCTTTTTGGATTTAGGAGAATTTATGTCAACCTCAGAAGGCCCTGCTTTCTTTTTAACTTTTTTAACTTTCGGGGAAATAGCTTCTTCCATTTCTTCTGCTGCCTTTTCAGTCTTATTAGATTTTGGCTTCTCTTTTCTACCTTTCTAAAAAAAAATCAATAAAGAAAGTATAAACACTGAACAAAGTATCTGATAAATTTGTATAATACATCAATTCTAGATTACTTCCAAATCACACAACTATGAAGAACACAATTTGGGGGTATTTTTCAACATTTGTACTTTCGCCTTGCAATAAGGCAAAAATCAAACAACGTTTTTAGTACTATTTCTTAGCTATATGGAGATAATATCACTACATCAATAATGCCATTAGCTTAGGAGAGAATGCCTGTGAGTAACTACTCAATTCATTTTGGTCAAGCAAGTACAATCAAATTTTCACAAAGAATTTGAGGTGGCTCATGGGATGCTGCAAAAGGCTCTAAACTAAATGCACTATAGCAAGTGATCAAGTGCAGTTTAATTCTGGTAAGAGATATAAGGCCATATATGTCCACAGATGGAAGATGTTAGACAGACTTTTCTTCCCTAGAATTCCTGTACAGGTAAAACAAGGATTCACAGTTTCTATCTTGACCATCTCACAAGTGCAAATGAATTTAGAGAGACACTTCCTGTACCAAAAAGCCGTAAAAACTCACAATCTATCAATGCACATATAAAAAAGATGGATCTGCCATGGTTGGTGTGGTCAGTGGATTGAATGCTGGCCTGAGAACCAAAAGGTCGGTTCAATTCCCAGTCAGGCACATGCCTGGGTTGCTGGCTGGGTTCCCAGTTGGGGGTGTGCTAGAGGCAACTGATCAATGTATCTCTCACATATCAGTGTTTCTCTCCTCCTCCTCCTCCCCCCTCCTTCACCTTCTCTCTGAAAATAAATAAATAAAATCTTTAAAAAAGATTAATCTAATTTAAAGAAGGAGGAAAGGGGAAGCACAAGTTACAAGGACATGGAATGAGTGAAACCTCAAAACCAAAGCAGACTATGGCTCCTGCCAGAAATGTCTGACTTCCAACTTTTCATATTACTGAGAGCTTAATTACTTAATATTACTGAAAACAATTACATAGTGTAGCCTGTTAAAACCTCCTGACAGCTGCAACACAATCCCAGAAGTACAGAGACTATTACATTGAGCTTTAATCTGCCTCCCTAAAACTTCAAGCCTGGCCTCTGCTTTCAACTAAAGGATGAGGGTAATCTCTCCCACGTGAGGGACCTTCAGACACCTGAAAAGTAACCTGATCTCCCTTTTCTCCCAGGACTTCAGCTCTTTCATCACCTGGTTCCACCAAATAAGAGTGGATTTCCCATCCCGGTGGTCTCCTTTGTAATATAATAGGGTTTAGTCATGTCCCTCCTAATTTGAGCACCTCACAACTGGACAAGTTCACTAATGCAGAGCAGGTAAAGCCAGTGAAATGCCCTCCCCACCCGTGAAGACAAGTCTGTGGTCCCTCGGCTTCCTACAAGGCCAAAATACTGCAGTTGGAAAACTTCCCATCAAAAAGACCCAGAAACAGCAAGAAAAGTCATATACAACACAAGTTCAGGGGCAATTTTTGTTCCCACCGACCTTACCGCAGAACGGACTCCGTCACAGTGAAATCACTATTTAAAGAAGCAACAGCAAGGAGGCAGACAGCTGTCAAGGTGAAGAGACTATTGCACTCCGCTGGGCTATCTCAAAAACATGGTGTCCAGTTAGCACCACGACAGAGCTTTACATTTCAATGGGTAATCTGGTCAATAAACATTAAGAGGCACTGAATTACTTCATTTTCTAAGTGCTGCTTACCGGAAAACGATACCTCCCTTAATAGGATCAAAATGTCTCTGCTTACGCTGCGCACGTGTGGAGTCTAGTCTAAAGAGTCAGTCCCTACCTACCTTGACTTGACTTAAAATTCTTTTCCGCGCACGCGACTCGCCGGGAGTTAGGTCTGAGCTTGAGCCAGAACGTGGGGCCTAACCGTGAACATCCATCCAATTGCGTGCACCTGCTGTGGGGGGAACCCAGACTCCGGGACCACGTGGGATAGCTGGCGCTCTCTTCAGTTCCGATCTCTCCCGGCCCTGGCTTGGGAGCTCCCGGAGCTGTGCGGGGCGCCCACCGCCCGCGGAGGACACCACTCCCAGACGCCCTCTGGCCGAGACCCACGCGGATCTCCGGACAAACCGGGTCCGCGCCGCGCTCCAAGCAAACCCACGCCGGGGCCCCTCGCCTCTCAGCGCCCGGGCTTCCCCTTCCTGCCTTGCCCCAAGTCCCTCCGCTCTCGGGGGTACCTTCTCATTTTGTTTTCGCGGTGTCTCCATTTTTCCCATGGCTGCGTCTGATTCCAAATCCGTGTCACTAAGGAGTTTCCCTGGCATCATTCAGCACAAGCTGTGTAGGCCTGCCGATCTCGACCACCGCGTGGAGAGGAAGAGAGTGCCCTAACCCTTTGGTCCACCCAGTCTTCGTCACTTCCGGTAGCAAAGCATTTTCCCCGGAAAAAGAAACCCTAGGGAGGCGGAGCCGCACGTGGTAGTTCGGAAGCACCAGTTGTTTACATACCTGGGTTTGGCGAAGGGACTTCTCAGACCCTGAACTAGCGGGTATGTACTGTAGGCTAGAACTGGAAGGAATCACAAAGGTTGGCTTTGTATTCAAACACTGGCCAGATTCTTGCTCCGCCTGGTCTGATAAATACAGACTTGTAGTTGCTTTTTAGTGGCTCCTTTTCGATGCTTGAAATCAGCGGTTCCCAACCTTTTTGGCACCGGACTGTTTCGCTTGCTTGTTCACCGCTCACTTCCTGCTGTGTGCCCCGGTTCTTAACAGGGCACGGACCGGTACCGGTCCACAGTTGGGGACCCCTGCTTTAGATTATCATGAAAAGGTTCGCGATACGTGTATTCTTGATACTTTTGTGCATTCTGAAGGGAAGCGCCCAGACTCAAAAGCTTGGTGTAGAACTAGAATTCAGCAGGGTCTGGTCATTTATTCATGCACTAAATGAACTTCCTAAACTCCCTCTGAAGTAGTAATCCAAAGAACTGGGAGCCATTTCATCATAAAATCATTTTCAAAGATGGGTTAAGGCCTTGGCAAGGTAGTTCATTTGGTAAGAGCATCCTCCCAATACACCAAAGTTGTAGGTTCAATCCTGGGTTAGGGCACACAAAAGAATTAACCAATGAATGCATAAGTGAGTGGAACAGCAAATTGATGTTTTGCTTTCTTTCTCTCTATAAAATCAATAAATACGTTTTTAAAAAATGGGTTGAAATCATGGCTGGCTTTGAAAACTTGCCTTTGAAAACCTGCACTATTTGCTGTGATTTGTACACATTACCTGAGTTTTTCCGGCATGAAATGGGTGTAACAAAACCTGTCTCGTTTGAGAAAATTAAGATAATGAATGAAAAGGGGTCAGCAGTGCCTGGCACAAAAAGCACAATAAATGAAAGCTATTAAAACTCAAAGCAGTGTTAAGGTGTTTAGAATATTCAAAATGTAATCATTTTATGACAAAAGAAAATGCTTCAAGTTTTATTTCTGTATTTCACAAGACTAGTTTAACGGCACATTTTAAAAACGACAGTTTAGTCACGGCTGGTGTGGCTCAGTGGACCGAGTACCAGCCTGCAAACCCCAAGGTCGCCAGTTCGGTTCCCAGTCAGGGCACATCCCTGGGTTGTCAACCTTGTCCCTGGTTGGGGGGTGGGTGAAAGTGTGTGAGAGGCAGCTGATCAGTGTATCTCTCATACATCAATGTTGCTCTCCCTCTTTTTTTAATTTTTAAATTATTTTTAATTTAATCTTTATATTTTTCCATTTTTCCCTCTTTTATCCTTTCTTCACTTCTAAAAATAAAATCTTTAAAATGACAGTTTAAAGAAAAAAATGCCATGTTTCACATAAACTATTATTTGACTTCTCAGTCTCAAATCTTAACATAAATTTGTGTAACATATACTCTGGGGTGTCCTTGAGCCAGGAGCCTTGATTTACCCATCTTTGTGTCCTTAAGATTGTAGACTGTGCCTGGTACATAGAAGCCTGTCATAGAAATGTTGATTGATCATTAAAATAGCATTGTGTCACCATGACTGGTGTGGCTCAGTAGATGAGACTTGTCCTACAAACCAAAAGATTGCTGGTTCGATTCCTAGTCAGGGCATATGTCTGGGTTTCGAGTTTGGTCCCTTGTTGGAGCACATGCAAGAGACAGCCAATCAAAGTTTCTCTTCTCATTGATGTTTCTCTCCCTCTCCTTCTCCCTCCCTTTCTTATAAAAAAAATAAGTAAAATCTTTTTTCAAGAATGGCATTGTGGAGGAGAGAAGGAGAACCACTTGAAATAAATTTTAGCTATATGTCCAGGCAGGAAAGTAATTCAGTCATCTTGGTATTAGGTGTGAGAAAAGGGGGAGCCAACATGAGTGCAATCAGCCAACAGACTAAGAAAATGTTTAACATCTGGGACTTTGGGATTATACTGCAGACTTTAGAGGACATAAGTAAGGGACCATTCCCTGTCTCAAGTTGACAAACCACAGTCTGGTTGATAAACCACAAAACTACATGACACTGCTGTGTGTGATACCTCTATAAATAGTTTAAGTAGCCCTGACTGGTGTGGCTCAATGGATTGAGTGCTGGCCTGTGAACCAAAAGGTCGCCAGTTCGATTCCCAGTCAGGGCACATGCCTAGGTTGCAGGCCAAGTCCCTGGTTGGGAGTGTGTGAGAGGAAACCAACTGATGTACTCACACATCAGTGTTTCTCTCTCTTTGTCCCTTCTCCTCTCTCTAAAAATAAATAAAATATTTTAAAAAGATAGTGTAAGGACATTTTTATTATCGATAAATGTTCAGCAAGAGAGTGAGCTCAGAACACTACTAAAGGAAAAATGTTGTCAAGGCTTAAAGTGTGTAAGTTCCTTTGTAACATACCTGCACGTAGGAACAAGGCCAAAATTATAAGAGGAAACATGCCAAATGCCCTTTTTGGCTCAAAGGTGGCCAAATTACTGCATTGATCTAGTCATCAGTATAAAATTTAGTAACAAGTAGAAGATGAGTTTCATATGCATTTGATAGGAAATGTGAAGTTCTGCTTGGATATTAACTGCACCAGACTACCTTCCTCTGATGTAGATGATATGATATTTTCATAAAATTAAGGGGAGAATTTGTTGCAAAAAGTATGTATACATACTTGTACACACACAATGAATTCACGTCTGCACAACAAAATGCAGTAATTATCTCTGAGTGATGTGATGATTATGCGTGGTTTTAATTCCATTCATTTTCTTATTTTTTTCAAATTTTCAACAATGGACATATATTACTAATATAAAAAAAGAATGTGGCTTTAAAAACTTATTAAGCATAACCCCAAAATATACGAAACAAAACAATGTGAGAGGAGGCACTCAGCATTCACATCTAAATGTGAACTTATTATAGGTGAGGTAATGGTGACAGAAGGAGGAGATTTGACTTTGGGTGGTGAACACACAATACAATATACAAATGATGTATTATAGAATTGTACACCTGAGCCCTGGCTGGTGTTGGCTCAGGGGATTGAGCATCAGCCTGCAAACCTAAAGGTTGCTGGTTTGATTCCTGGCCAGGGCACGTGCCTGGGTTGAGGGCCAGGTTCCCAGTTGGAAGTGTGCAAGAAGGAACCAGTTGATGTGTCTCACACACTGATGTTTCCCTCTAAAAATAATAAAATCATTTTTTAAAAAAAGAATTGTACATCGGAAACCTATGTAATTTTATTAACCAATATCACCCCAATAAATTCAATAAAAATTTTAAAAAGCCCTGGATGGGTAATTCAGTCAGAGCAAGGGTCCCCAATCCCAGGGCCACAGACTGGTACCACCTGTAGCCTGTTAGGAACTGGTCCACAGAGTAGCAGGTGAGCAGCAGGTGGGCAGGCGAGCAAGCGATCCAAGCTTCATCTGTATTTACAGCCGCTCCTCGTTATCTGCATTACTGCATGAGCTCCACCTTCTAGTAGATCAGCAGCAGCATTAGGTTCTCACAGGAGCACAAATCCTACTGTGAACTGCTCACAGGAGGAATCTGGGTTGCACGCTCCTTATAAGGATCTAATGCCTGGTGATCTGCGGTGGAGCTTAGGCGGTGATGCTAGTGCTGGGGAGCGGCTGCAAATACAGATCATCACTAGCAGAGAGGTTTGACTGCACAGAGACCACAATAAACCAACTGCTTGCAGACTCATATCAAAACCCTATCAGTGAGTGGCAAGTGACAATTAAGCTGCATCTGGTGGCAGGCTATAAAGCCATCGCCCCACCCCCATCTGGGGAAAAACTGTCTCCCACAAAACCAGTTCCTGGTGCCAAAAAGGTTGGGGATGGCTGAGTTAGAGTGTTGTCCTAATATACCAAGGTTGTAGTTTCTATCCCCAGTCAAGGCACATACAAGAAGCAACCAATGAGTAAATAAAGGGAACAACAAACTGATGTTTCTCTGTCACTCTTTCTAAAAATCAATCAACTTTTTAAAAATATATAAATAAATGAATAAATGTGAATTCATTATTCACATATCTAATGTTTAAGGTAACAAAACATTATTTACTAATTCAACAACTGAAGAACAAAGAAAGCATCTGATTCAAGTTCAAATAGCTAGCCAGAGAGCACCAAACTGGAGGTTCTCAATGGCCACAAAGTGGTACCATGAAGTGCTGGGCTCTGTAAGGAAGGAGCAGAATAAAGGTAAGGGGCTGAATGCAGCCTAAAGCTGAGATTTTGGTGAGGAATTTGCCCTGCCTCTTCCTTGTCCCTGAAGACATGGAAAGTTATTTAATCTTTTTAAGACCTACCTCACTTTCCTTATTTATAGGGAAGCCAAGCTTTAGCAAGAAGACCCCTTAAATGTATCTCCACCCTGCTGGCATTTACCTACATGCTTATCTTTTTTCACTCTCTTGAAACACTTCAGTGGCCCAAACAAAGCCTATAAAATATTCCAAGATATAACAGCTGATGTGTTCTCATTACTGCTTTCCCTATAGTGAAGATCCCAGCAATAAGAGCTATTTATTGTTCACCATATTTAGACCCGGCTGTTTAGTAGCTTATTGTGTCTTTATCCATTTTCCCGTTCCTTTCATCTGACTAAATTCATGTGCACTCATCATGTCCAAAATCTTTTTGTGGGGCTAGGTGCCCTTGTGCAGAGCTCTCAAATCATTCCCTTTAGTCATTGCCATGGACCTAAGTTTACGTGTCCAGTTGTGTCACTAGATTCTGAGCTTCTGCAGGCAGAGACTCTGCACTCCTAATTTGCCATTGTACCTCAAACATAGTGCCTGGGACATTATACACACACAATGCATTCTGACTCAAGTACTAGTGCTCACACATCTAGAAACAGATCCTATTTCATCTTGAGTATAAATCCAGAGTTCACAATTACTCAAATCAGATCCAACTGAGATTTTTGCCCCGTCATAATTACATGAAGCCCTGTTCCCCAATAATCCAAATTTCTTCCTTTCTCAGTCCAGCATGGAGAGTCCTTCCCTATATCTGGGCCTAAGTGAAACCTGGCTGTTCCTGAAAAACACTCCCCTGGCAGCTTTCTCACGTACATGGGTATGTTGCTCATTCCCTCACATTCCTTGTACCCTGCCTGGTGTCAGTGTCCTCTTCTGCAAACTATTACTTCTTCACTCTCATGTAAATACATTTGTCTCTTCGAAGGTATATTGTATTATCACCCTATACCCCTTCTAATTCAGGTAATTTAACAAGCTCCACTATTCATTGTATTTGGCTACCTGGTTTCTCCCTTCCTCACTTCTGGTTTGTTTTCATTCTAGGAGACTTCATTGCCCATGAAAACTGTCCACATTAGCCATGGCTTCTCAGTTCTTTGACCACCTCAAATGAAATAACTTTTGGCCCCAACAGGCCTACTGTCACGCCCTGCACCTGTCTTCCCAACTGCTGTACTCGTGAAAGCTCAAATTCAGAACCCCTCGCTGCCCTTCAGTCCCTTGGCCCTTCTACACTGCACTGTCAGCCCCATGTTCACTTCAGCCTCTAGACAAGACTCTGGACCATTACTCTGGTCACTTTTGCTGAGTCCATAACATTAAAATTTTTTAATTGATTTTTAGAGAGAGAGAGAAACATTGATTTTTTTATTTTTGCTTACAAAGCCTCTACCTTCTCAGTCCTGTACTTTCCCTGGACAATCACACCTACTACCTTAATGACAATTACTTTTTTTTTTTTTAAAGATTTTATTTGTTTATTTTTAGAGAGGGAAGGGAGGGGGAGAGAGAGAGAGAGAAACATCAGTGTGCAGTTGCTGGGGGACATGGCCTGCAACCTACGCATGTACCCTGACTGGGAATCGAACCCGCGATGCCTGGTTCGCAGCCCGCGCTCAATCCACTGAGCTACACCAGCCAGGGCAACAATTACCTTTTTTTATTATAAATCTTTAGGACAGATCTCTCCTGCTTCGGACCTATAAATCCAACTGCCTACCATTTATCTCCTCTACATATCTCATGAGATACTCAATATTAAAATATATCTATTCCTGAACTACTCATGTTCCCTATCCCTACATAGCTTTTCTTGCTTTGTCCTAGTAGCTTATCTTAGTGACAAAAACCTAGGTTTTCATTCTGCCTCTTTCATCATCCAATTCAAAGCACTTAAGTCCTAACAATTTTACTTCTTAAAAACCTCTGAAATCTGTTTCTCAATGTCCACTGCAACTACTTAGTGCAGTGGTTAGGAGTGTTGGTTCAGAAGCTAGACTTCCCTTGGTTCAAATCCTCCTTCCACTATGTGTCATCCAGCTGAGTGGTTCTGGGCCATCAACAGCCTCTCAAGCGCCTCAGTTATCACGACTAAAAATGTATTACCTATCACTAGTGAAGACCACCATCACCTCTATTTTAGATTACTCTAATACGTGATTTTCAACCTTTTTCATTTCATGGCACTTATAAACTACTTACTAAAATTCTGCAGCACACCAAAAAATATATTTTTTGCCAATTTGACAAAAACAGGTATAATCTGGATTTACAAAAAATAATAATAGTAATTACCTACCCTTTTGTGCTCCAAAGTGACTTTTTAAAAAATCAGGTCCCTATACTTGTATATAAGGATTTCTGGTACCAAGAATTAACCAATCAGATGCAACCTTATTATGCCATGTGACCAGTAAGATGCAACTTCTATTATATGATTTATATATTTATGATTCAAGATGGCATTCACACCAAATGGCTATTGTGATGGCTGTTGTCATTCTTTTAATTTGACAATATTAGGGAAAAAGAGGTCAGTGCTACCGACTAAATACTCAGGTATAACATTTTTTAAAATTCTTGCAACACACGGGTTGAAAGTCACTGCTCTAACAATATCTTTCATTTTTTAAAAGATTTTATTTTTAGAGAGAGGGGAAGGGAGGGCGAAAGAAAGGGAGAGAAATACCAATGTGTGGTTTCCTCTTACCCCCCCTCTCCCCCCCCCACTGGGGACCTGGCCCACAACTGAGGCATGTGCCCTGACTGGGAATCAAACCAGTGACCCTTTGGTTCACAGGCAAGCACTCAATCCACTGAGCCACACCACCCAGGGCTGCTCTAATAATATCTTAAGAAATCTCCTGGGCCCTGGCCAGGTAGCTCAGTTGGTTAGAAACATTATCCTAATATGCCAAGGTTGCAGGTTCAATCCCTGATCAAGGCACATACAAGAATCAACCAATAAATGCACAAAACAACAAATTGTTGTTTCTCTCTCTCTCTCTTCCCCCACCCCTTTCCTCTCTCTGAAATCAATTAAAAAAAAAAAAAAAGCCGCCTGTCTTCCAGTCTGGCCGGCCCTTCTGCAACCCAGTCTCCTCAGTGCAGTCAGTAATCTTTCTAAAACACCAATCTCATCATGTCAATTCTTACTAAGGGTTCCCACTATTCCATTCCAGGGAATGTTTGAACTCCTTAGCAATGCACAATGCACACAAGCTTTGAAGAATCAGATAGGAGCAATCAGGGTGTTGCAAGTTCTGCTTAAGCAGAAAGGCTAATCACAAATAATGTGAACTCCAATCATCATGTTATAACCTGCCCTTCAAAAGGAAGAACAAGTAAAGATTATCCTACCTGACTTACTGTACAGTTTTTAAACTCAGGTCACTGTATTCCTTCTCTCTGCTTTTCCTGTCCTCTGCTTGTCACATGCAAACCATACTGAACTAATTATAGATCCTTAGACTTACCATGTTATTCCTTGCCTCTGGGATTCAGCATATGCTGTTTTCTCTGTCTACAAAGTCCTCTAAACTCCTCTTCACCATACACATAATACCCAGCTAGATCAACTGGTACTTCTCCTTTACTTCTCCTTTTGAGTACCACTTCTGAAAGCCTTCCTAACTCCTTAGACTGGTTAAGTGTCCCCTAACCAGGTCCTTAGCTTTCATCCCTACCTTCACCTTGTCTGTTAGGTATTACCTTCATTTTAGGAGCTCGGTGTTAATCTCACTCATAGTGGCTTGTCTTTAGAATTTACGTTCATTGAGGACAGTGACCATGCCTTGTTCACCTCTATATCACTAGTGATTCCTATAGTGATGGACACATGGTAGACAGTCCAACCAATATCTGTTGTATAAATTACTGAATGTGCATTACTTGCACACCCTTTTAATTAACTACACCTAGAATTTAAAATGCTATACCCAACTAATCATATCACCAGTTTATAAGACCCTTTAATGTGGAAGGGATCTCTTGTTATATCCTATGGAAGGACTAATCTAAATACAGATACACATTTTGTAAAATGCAAGTGAACTTAAGATTAACTTGACTGCCATGTTTTATAAAAAAATTTAAAAGATTATATTCAGGAAAATTCTAACACATAGTGAAAAAGAGATAATAAAAGGAGGTTTTTTTATTCAAAGGTGTAACTGGATAAGTAGATTTGTTTACATCCATTCTTGTGAAATACTTTTTAAAAAAATACAACCAACTTCTTTGTAGCAGACACATACTTCAACTACAATGATCTAATTTTTGGTGGATAATGTACATGATTAGGCAGAAATTGGTACGCTCACACTGGTGGATTAACTATCAAATTCTCAGTCAAAACTCCGCTTGTGGCCCCCACTTCTTGATCGATTTCTATTCCCACTTCGTCTTCTACCATCTTGTCGACTTGCTGACCGACTGCCCCGTCGACTCTGTCTGCCTGCCCGGCCACCAGATCGACCACCTGACCGACCTGACCGACCTGACCGGCCAGTGGACCAGCCACTCCTCTGTCTGGAATTAGAAGACGTGTTTCCATCATAATATTCTTCAATTTCGGGTAACTTGGATGGCACTGACAGTATCCAGTCTGAATCATGCCACTCTGCCTGTTGGGGGAATTTACAGGATTAATATAAATGCAAAAGATAAACTATAAGCAAGCACGTGAGTATAGGATACTTTTTTTCATATCTATTGGCTAATAGTAGCTAAAGGCCATTAAATTCAAAGTCTGTGGAATAAAATTTAAAAGCAAGAGAAAACCCACTGAAAGCGCATTTACTAGAGTCCCTAAGTTTTAGTCCTAGCTGAAACTCTCGGGCCCATTGTGAGATTCTCAGTTCACACTCAATTTACATATTCTGGGGAGGAGTGGGAGAGGGCATACGGGTAATAAATGGTAATGAAAGACAAATACAATAAAATATAAACTATTAAATATTTATATATTCTAAAAGGTACTGATTTCTCTGCATAAAACAAGCCATTAATAAGTAGTACATGGCTATCAGTAGGTACACTGACAGAAGCAAGGAGTGAGAGCTGATAATGGAGCTTAAAACCTGTAAACACCAGCTGGGGACTAAAAAAATACAGCCATTGAAAACAATTTGGTATTGGGATAACAACATAGATAAATCAGCAGCTCATATGAGCATCACTATGTTATATCCTGCTACATTAACTGTTCTTCATTGTGATCATGAGTTGCCAAGCAAAGTTAATACTAAAATAACCTGTGAAGAGTGAGCAGAGGCAAACACCCATATACACCATTGGTGGCAGTATATGACCAAAGCCTTCAAAATGTACAAACCATTTGGCCAAGCATTCATCTTTAAAAATTCATCTTTTAGAGCCCTGACCAGTGTGGCTCAGTTGGCTGGGTGTCATTCCACAAAGCTAAAGGTCGCAGGTTCAATTTCTGGTCAGGGCACATGCCTAGGTTGCGGGTTCAGTCCCCAGATGGGGCACATGTAAGAAGCAGTCAAAATGTTGCTCTCACATTGATGCTTCTCTCTCTCCCTATCTCCCTCCTTTCTCCTCTCTCTAAAAATAAATAAATAAAATCTTTTAAAAATTCATCTTAAAGAGATAAACATACCAATGTATAAAGAGTTAGCTATAATAACTTTTAGGGCTGACCTGTTTATAATAGTATATTAGTGGAAATAATCTAAATGTCAGAAAATAGGACATTAAGAAAAGTTTGACACCCATAAGGTCAAATGTCAGGGAGCCATTCAAAATAAATAACTATACAGTTAACACAGTAATGTATTCACAGTATGTTCTGAAATTTTTAAAGACTTATAAAGAACAATCCCCTCTTATTTCAAATTATGTAGATAAATATGCACAGGGGTTCGAAAGACAAATTCTATACTGTAAGAACCCGGTGGACAATCTTTCTTTAACAGATAAAATATAGGGAAGTTTTTTAAAAAGAGAGAGAAAAGAGGGAGAATCTACAGATTAAAAGAGACTTAAGAAACATCAAATTATAATGTATGAATCTCATAGACATTATATTAAAAGCTACTTAGGCAACAACAGGGAAAATAAAGTGTCCTTAGCATTATAAGAATATGGTAATATTTATGGTTGAAATGACAGCATACCTGGAATCTGATTCAAAAGTGTACTACTGGGGAGTGGGGAAGTGGACGGAAGTACGCGCCAGGAGCTAATAACTGCTGAAGCTGAGTGATGGGTACATGAGGATTTTTATACAATTCTATTTTTTCTAGGTTTGAATTAGTTATAAAAATATTTTAAATTATGATACAGAATGGATTTTTTATGCTAAGGAATTGTTAAATGATTTAGGCACGATAATGATGTTGTGACTGTGTTCTTAATTCCTATCTTATAGAGAAACATGCTCAACTCTTTAACAGATAAAAAATTTTAAATACCTGTAACCTTTCAGACTCAGTTGTGGGAACATCAAAGCAAACACCCTAAAGGCAAAATAAAAACATTTTTGTTTAGATGCATGAGTTGATTTTTTTTTTACAACTAATATGCTAATACTTGCTGGTAATCTTTATATTTGCTACAAAAAAAAAAGATCAGGTGTGTCCCATGATGGCTTACAGGATTAAAACAGCTAATACACAATAATGCATGACAGAGTGGCTGCTTACTGTATTTTCTAAATCTGAAAAGTAACTAAACACAGTATCTAACCAGAATCTCCTACTACTAAGAATCCAGAGCATACTCTAAAAGAGTTTTTGTGCTCTAGAATCCAGAGCACAAAAATAATGTTGTTCCATGTCCTTGATAAAATGATCTAATACATTTATTTAAAATTAAGTGCCAGAAAGTTTCGCTCCCAAAGAGCTGCAGTGTTTAGCAGATAAAGAGGTAATCCAAGATATAAGGGTTTAGCAGATGTAATCCAAGAAGTTTCCTATTTGGTCTTAATTGCCAGTTAAGGTGAAGGTTAACTTAATATTCAAGTACAGCAACTAGCTTAGCCTTAACAATCTCGTTATATTTTCCCTCCCCTCCACACTTTTCCTGAATATGTATATTTGCCTCATTCTTGCCACAAATCTTTTTGAATGTAAATATTAAACTCTGACATAATTATTTCTAATACTCAATCAAGTAATTAATTTCTAAGCTAAAAGGAACCTCTGTAGTAAAACTAGATGAATAAATATAACATCTTTTCTCAAAACCATTAGAAGACATTAGTCACTAAGATTATAGACAGTTTAACTTTGCTATTATTAAAATATTTAGTTCACTTCATTATCCTCTTTAACAACCATTAGCAAGCTACTCAAAAATCAATATTGGACCCCGGTTGGTGTGGCTCAGTGGACTGAGCCCCAGTCTGTGAACCAAAGGATTGCTGGTTCAATTATCAATCAGGGCACGTGGCTGGGTTGTGGGCCAGGTCCTCCGTGGGGGTGCATGAGAGGCAACCACACATTGATGTATCTCTCCCTCTCTTTCTCCCACCCTTCCCCTCTAAAAAATAAATAAAATCTTTTTTTTTAAAGATTTTATTTATTTATTTTTGAAGAGGGAAGGGAGGGATGGAGAGAGAGAAACATCAATGTGCAGCTGCTGGGGGCCACAGCGGGCAACCTAGGCATGTGCCCTGACTGGGAATCTAACCTGCGATGCCTGGATCGCAGCCCGCACTCAATCCACTGAGCTACACCAGCCAGGGCAATAAAATCTTTTTAAAAATCAATATTGCATATTCCCTAAATAACAGAGTTGTTTAGCTGTTGTAATCATAAGTTACTGGCTTGACCAAAAAGTCTGTTATGTTTTTTTCATAGGATGGCTCTAGTAGTGCTTACTTGTCTTTAACTTCATTTGAGAGAATGTTGTTAGATTGTATTGTGAGAACTATTACATCAGCATGCCTTTTTAAAAAAACTTACAAAACTGGTGAATTTTTGTGCAGCCATTTTAATATTGAAGATAGAAGAAGATATGCAACATTTTTGACATATTATGCTTCCTTATTTCAAAAAAGGTAAAAATGCAACTAAGACTTCTGGTCAAGATGGAGGTGTAGGTAGATACACTTTGCCTCCTTGTGCAACCATAGAAAGAATTACAACCAGATCTCAAAATTATTAACACCCAGAACCATCAGAAAATCAAGCTGTATGGAAGTCTGACAATCAAGGATTTGAAGAAGACATATTCATTCAGACCGGTAGGAGGGACAGAGTCACAGAGATGGGCAGAGAAGCAGTGTGGAGTGGAATGGCTGCAGTAGCAGCAGAATGGACAGGAGAGATATCTTGGAGCGAGTGATCCCAGCCCCAGGCCAGACAACAAAGCTCAGGGTTCCAGCATTGGGAAGACAGATCCCCATTACTTCTGGGTGTAAAAACTAGGGGGGTGGTTGGGGCAACAGAAGAAACTGCCGGGTTTTTGCCACTTAAAGGACCAGCACAGTCTTAGAATGTACACAAACCCACCCACTACGGGATTCACCACTGGCGCAGCAGCTGGAATGATGCCAGTCGCACACAAGAAGGGGGTGAAGTGACTGGAAACAGGGCAAATGCTACATGAACTGCCAGGAGCCAGGCGGCAGTGTCCCCTCGCAGAACCTTCCACACACAGCCACAAAGCATTGAAGAGGGTTGCCCTGCTCTGGCAATTACTAAGGCTCAGCCTGCACAATTTACAGGAGCCTTTTCTATATAGACCATGCTACTAAGATAGAGAGTAAAGCAGCTCTACTGAATACAAAGAAACAAACACAGGGAGGCAGCTAAATTGAGGAGACACAGAAAAATTAACAAAACTCCAGAAAAAGAATTAAGTGAAATGGAGATAACCAACCTATCAGATGCAGAGCTCAAAATAATGGTTATCAGGATGCTCAGAGAACTCCTTGAGTACAGCAACAACATAAAGGAAGAAATGAAGGTCACACTAAGTGAAATAAAGAATAACCCACAGGAAACCAACAAAGAAGGGAAGTAAACTGGGATTCAAACCAACAATTTGGAACAGAAGGAAGAGAGAAATATTCAACCAGAACAAAAAGTAGAAACAAGAATCAAAAAAAAAAATGAGGATAGGCTGAGGAACCTCTGGAACATCTCCAAAGGTGCCAACATCTGAATCATAGGGATACCAGAAGGAGAAGAGGAAGAGCAAGAAACTGAACACTTATTTGAAAAAATAATGAAAGAAAACTTCCCTAATTGGCAAAGGAAATAGACATACAAGTCCAGGAAGCACAGAGTCCCAGACAAGTTGGACCCAAAGAAGAACACACCAAGACACATCATAATCAAAATGCCAAAGTTTAAAGATAAAATCTTTTTTTTATTATTTATTTTTAGAGAGAGGGAAGGAAGGAGAAAGAGAGGGAGAGAAACATCAATGTGTGGTTGCCTCTCACACCCCCTTACTGGGGACCTGGCCCACAACCCAGGCATGTGCCCTGACTGGGAATCAAAGCGACTGGCCTTTGGTTCACAGGCCAACACTCAAACCACTGAACCACACCAGCCAGGGCTAAAGAGAGAATCTTAAAAGCAGAAAGTTATCTACAAAGGAGTTCCCATAAGACTATCAGTGGATTTCTCAAAAGAACCTGTAGGCAAGAAGGGACTGACAAGAAGTATTCAGTGATGAAAAGCAAGAACCTACAACTTAGACTGCTCTATCCAGCAAAGCTATCATTCAGAATGGAAGGGCAGATAAAGTGCTTCCCAGACAAGGTAAAGCTAAAGGAGTTCATCACCACCAAACCATTATTACAGGAAATGTTAGATTTATTTAAGAAAAAGAAGATCAAAGCCACGAACATTAAAAAGACAACAAATTCACAGCTATCAACGAAGAAATCTTTAAAAAAAAAAAAAAAAAAAAAAAAAAAAAAAAAAAAAAAAAAAAAAAAAAAAAAAAAAAAAAAAAAAAAAAAAAAAACAACTAGGCAAACAACCAGAACAGGAACAGAATCATAAGTATGAAGATCATTTTGAAGGTTATCACCTGGGAAGGGTAATGGGGAAATGGGGCAGGGATTAAGAAGTATAACTGATAGGAACAAAATACACGGGGAAGTTAGAATAGCATAGGAAATGGAGAAGCCAAAGAACTTACACGCATGGCCCATGTACATGAACTAAGAAGGAGGGGGTACCAGGTGAAGGGGAGCTAAGGGGGAAAAACTGGGACAACTGTAATAGCATAATCAATAAAATTAACTTAAACAACTGAAATGCAAAAAAAGATTTGTGCAGTGTATGGAGAAGGTGCTGTGTCTGATAGAACATGTCAGGAGTGGTCTGCAAAGTTTCTTGGTACTATTGACACTTTGGCCAAATAATTCTTTGCTGTGGGGCTATCTTATGCATTGAAAGATGCTTAGCAGCATTCTTGGCCTCTACTCACCAGATGCCAATAGCAGGAGATAGCCGACATGCTCAAAATATTCAAATCAATAGTTATTAGTGAAAATGAAAAGTGTGTCTTTTATTTTATGGAAATAACCTAATGGACTTTTTGGCCAACCAAATACTTAGTCTTACAGAATAAACATATAAACCACACAATAAATATAAAAGGGCAGAAATGTAAATGACTTGGACACTAGATAGTCAAACTAAGCAGAATAATTTAGTTTTATATAATAATGGGTTATTTAAATAACTGCCCCAAAATTTACAACTGAAAACAAACCAACATATGAAGAAAACAATATTACTTATCCCATTTTAGATTTCAAAAAAAAAGAAAAACAAAACCTGTTAGTTTTCATAAACATTTACAGTTGTTCATTAAAAAGCTTTTTATTTGCCTAGAAACGCCTACCATATTTCCTTTTAGGAGGCACATTCTGGTAATTTGGGACACGGCATTACTACTCAGCTTTCTGTTAAGTTCTTTCCAAGCACAGCTGACATCCTGTATTTCTTCTGGGCTTTCCAGAGTTATGGTCAGAAACCCCTTAAGGAATAAAAGTCACATTGTGTTTGGGAAAAAAGCAGCAGCAGCAGTGAGGTTCTAATTCTATAGTCCTTCATGACGAACATGCCAACTTATGAGCCAACAATATAACATGATTGGTAAAAAAATAACTTCTTTAAAACTATATCGATAGAAGATGAGTGTTTATAGATCACTGAAAGTACCATTTTTTTAAAAAAATTATGTATTCATTTTAGAGAGAGATGAAGGGAGAGAAAGAAGTGTGGATTTTATTGTTCCACTTATTTATACATTCATCAGTTGATTCTTAAATATGCCCTGACCAGGGACTGAACCTGTGACCTTGGTGCTACGGGACGTTGCTCAGTTACCCAGCAAGGGCAAAAGTACCATTCTTTTATGCACTGCTATAAAAACTATTTATTTCTAACCCTCATGCTTTAAGAGATTAGAGCATCAGAGAAAAGATAGGTAGTAAAGAATTAAGGAAGTCAATTCTGAAAGAGTCTAAGTTAGCTTAGAGTGAAAAAACAAGAGGACATAAATCTCTTCAAACTTTTTAGGGACTATTATATAAGCAAAAATTACTTGTTCTGTAAAACTTCACTGTACAAGAACAGGATCAACATGAAGAAGATACACGGAGGCATTCATTTAATAAGTATTTCAGAGTGCCCTCTATGTATGTTCCAGAAACTCTACTACATGCTAGCGACTCAGTAGTAAACAGTCCTTCCTTTCATGGAGGTTACATTCTAGTGTATGGGGGAAGGGGGTGGGAGTGGTGGAGTGGGGTAGATGCATATAGGGGGAAGAGGGGGAAAGAGAGGGAGAGAGGGGAAGGGAGGGATACAGTTGGACATTAAGTCACTCTCAGTCCTGGCCGGGTAGCTCAATTGGTTAGAGTACCCCCAATACACCAAGGCTGCCAGTCAGGGAACATACGAGAATCAACCAGTTAAAGGAGAAAGAGAGTGAGACAGAGGGAGGGAGAGAGAATCAACCAATGAATGCATAAATAAGCAGAATAACAGAGAGATGTTTCTCACTCTCTCTCCACCTCTTCCTTGCTCTAAAACCAATTTAAAAATATTTTTTAATTAAAACTAATCTCATTAAATAAAACTTCCTATTTTAAAAAAAGGTCACTCTCAGCTAAATGACATTTGTCTAGACCAGTAACATCTGCCAAGTGGAAAACACCAGATGACCCAGCTGTACTCATTTATGCTACACCCCATGTCACATGCAGTTTCCTCTTCTGCTCCTTTTGTTCTCCTCTCCCGCCAACTGTCTCTCACAATCTCTCTCTGACTCTCTTTCCACCCAGACATCAGAGAGCTCTTTTTCTGATGGGGCCCCTCACCCAGTCTCCCCTCACCTATAACACAGTGAGTAATAATACATCTGTGAACTACTTGCAAGCAATGGTTGTGGTGTACTTTGACATCTGACACTGAAATGGCAGGGGGCCAGGTCAGATGATGTCACACACACACACACACACACACACACACACACACCCTCAACATATACAGGCAATCCTTACTTTGCATTGTGCTATGTTAACTTCACAGTTTATTTCTTGATTGTCATGGCTCCAAGGCAACTTAAAAAATGAAGAATAAGTTTTGGTATACAAGTTTTAGTTAACACACTATGGTGCAAAATGATGATTTCCTGTATTTCTCTCTAATAGATAGATAGCTATGATTCAACTTCAATGCTTATTTCAAGCACATATAATTTTCTCACAGATTTCTACCTTATCCGAGGTGATCAAAGATCGTGGTTCAAAATTCGATGCTCCAGAGATATGGGCTAATGCTGCAGCCAGTGCATCCACTGCCCCTTTCTCTTCTATCAGTCTCTGAGCTGATGGTCGGAAAAAATCAACAGCAGCATAAGAAACGGAAGCCAGAGACCTATGGTTTAAAAATAGCAAATTTTCTTTGTCAAGGCAAAGGGAAATATTTAGAGAATGAATGGGAAAAGAAAAAGCAACGTTTTTATATTTCAATATAATTAAGTATCTGCTGGTAAAACTGGTGATTAAATTTTCTGATATTTGAACTAGAAGAGCTTAAAGATGAATAGCCTAATACAAAAGAAAAAATTTGTATAATTTTTCAGCAAGGTCAGAAAGCATACCTGATGGCATCCATGCTTTTAGATTTAACTAAATCCATTGTAGAAGGAACACCTACACGTTTAAAAGTAATTCCCTGAAAATGAAAGAATTACATTAAAGAAAAATGGAAGTCTTTACAATTAATTCCTAAATTAATATAGTTTGTTGAATTTCCATTTCTTGGACTTAGAGATTTCCAAGCCCTAGCAGATGAAGAGATCTGTTTTTTTCTAATAAATCACTAATTACAAAATCTAGAAAGAAAAAAGATTTTTTTGAATTGCCCCTTAGTTACAAACATGGAATTTCACTTGCAAAATAAAGCTGATCCCAAAAAAAGAAAACAATGCTGTTTTCCCACTATCAATTTTTTATTACCCTATCTCATTTTATAAACTACATGAAAGAGTATATAAAAACACACCATAAAAATAAAAAATGTGAACTACCACAAAAAATTCATACCACAAAAAAATGTGTATTTTCTTATAGAAACTGGCTTATGCACCATTACTCAATATAAGCTTCATTGCTACACCAAGACAATGTCACAGTCACCATGCTGAACACTAAGAATTACTGAAATCATAATGCACCTCTGATTTTAGTATCAAGGGAGAAATTCAATAGAAAAATGAGAAAGTAAGCTCTTCTCTCTCCACGTTAAAAGCTATCATTAAAACAAAGTCTTGCAGCTAGTATAAATTTAGCTTTCCACATGCCTCTCACATCCAAATGCAGCTTAAACTGAAAATAAAGATTTATCTGTAAGAACAAGTAATAGAAAGAATTCTTTTTAAAGGCACCATTTAGATAATAAGCCTGAAATAATTTAACTCTCTACTTACTGCTTTTTGTTCCACATATCTTAGCTGACCTCTTTCTCTTGGCTGATAAAAGCATATGCAAACCCCTGTCCGGCCAGCTCTACCTGTGCGTCCAGAGCGATGAATATAGGACTCGACATCCTAAAAATAAAAGAGGTAATACTTTAAAAAATCCTAGCAAGTTACAGTCATTCTAGCATCCAAATAAGAATGCTAATAACAAAACTACTGCTACCAATAGTATTTTTATTTCAATCCTGTTGCTTTTTTCGACATTCCAAAGAATTCTTACGCATAAGTTCAGGACAAAGGGGTTATGATTTAAAACCTTAGTATCTACCTTATCCCAGGACTCTTTATATGGCAACTTTCTATAATTCCTTTGCATGAGTGCATGTTTCGAACACAAATATTGAAGTTAATAATTTACAAAGGCATCAGATTCTGATCAATTTAGGCACCACAGTGACAAAAAAAATGGCAAAGACATATAACATATAACATTTTCACATCCAAAGCAATATGTTGTAAATAAAATATAAATTATACAGCTGTTCCTATTTTCCCAAAATCAAATCTTATTTCCTACCTGTGGAGGAGAACTCTGAATCACCAGGTCAACCTCAGGAATGTCCAAACCGCGGGCAGCCACATTGGTTGCAACCAAAACTTTAAAACTACCTTCTCTGAAGCCTTTCAGTGTAATTTCTCTCTGTGACTGTGCAATGTCCCCATGTAAACACTGGGCATTCTATTGGAAAAGGGGAAAAGGAGGTGTACAGCTCATACTTACAATTGACAACACCCTAACACCATACATTCTGAGCTCTTTTTTGTTGTTTTTTCAAATCTGATTTTCTGATCACTATAACACATACTTATTGTTAAAAAAAAAAAAAAAAAAAAAGAGGAACATTATAGAAAAGCGTCTCTTAAAATCAGCCCCCTAGTAATTCATTGCTAGTAGTCTGGTGAATGTTCCTGCAGATATATATATTTTTAAATACGTACCCTTCTCACATATCCTACCATATACTCTAATTTTATTTAAATCATCTTAGCCATTTTCCACATCTATAATATACCATTACTTAATTTTTTAAAACTATATACATATGATTCCTTCATATGGATGTAGTATCATTTCTTTTAGCAATACCCTAGCAGTGAACATTTGGGTCATATCCAAATCTTCACTTTCAGAGACAATACTGGAGTGAACAACACTGTACTTGTGCCTCTGGACAACTCAGTATGTGTGTATTTCAGCAGGATGCATATCTAGAAGCTGAATTTCTGGGTCAAAGATTAAAAGCATTTAATAAAAGAGGTTATACCCATTTACTCTTCAACATTCTATATTTATTTTCTCATACCCTACCTACCCTGTATATTATTATGAGTCATAATTCTTGTGACACTATTAGGCAAAAATGGTTTCTCAATGTTATTTCAATTTACATTTCTATAATTTTTACTGAAGTTGAACCTATTTATACTATTTATATATTTTTCTACCACTTGGTTGCAAATAATTTTTCCAGCGTTATAAACTAGTATTCTGAGCCACTATTAAAATTTAAAAGTTTATAATAATGATTAAACCCCAACCATGTCTAAACCTTAGCATTTAAGCCTGACACATTCATAAGTTAATTCACTGAGTACTTACTATGCACAAGGCACTAAGCCAGGTTCTAAAACAGTCATAAAGTAACAGTCCAGGAAAAGGCAAGTTCACAGGCATTTTCAATATACTGAGACATGTGCTATACAACCAGGTGCAGGGTGCTATAGAAATACTTAACAGGGAAACCTAATTCAATCTTACTTGAGAAGATGGTAGCACTGAAGCTGAGACCTGACACATAATAAGGAACTAGTAGTCAGGTAAAAGGGTGAACAGGAGGCTAGAGAATTCCAGACAGAAAAAATACACAGAGCTTGTCTGGGGAACTACAAATATTTGAGCTAAATATTGCTAAATCACAGAGTGAAAAGGAGAAGTGGTGAGAGATGAGGCTGAAAGGAATATGAATTTTATCCTGAGGACAATATAGAACAATTGAGTGTGTGTAAGCAGATTATCATTAACATATTTGCATTGTAGAAGGAACACGCTGGCTACAACATACAGAATGTATTAGAATGTATAGAATGTATTAGAAAGCAAAAGCTAGGGAGATCTAGGTAGCAGGCTGTTGTGGAAATTCAAAAGAAGTACCACATTTTGCAGTGTATAATGTGTACTTATTTGCCCAAATTTTTGGAAAAATAAGTATATTCACTATACATGGGTAGTACTAATTCTGTATCTATATAAATGTTTTTAATTCTTTCATTTATGCTTATGCATTAAAAGTGTAACTCTAGAAAGCAGTAATGATATCCATATGCAAAATAATACCCTGGAATACGGTAATTATTTCCCCTCCTAAATATAAATAAATAAATAATTGAATTATTGATTTCCATAAAAATTAAAAGGTTTCTTTCCTGAGAGTTTGGGCCAAAAACGTGGGTGCATGTCATGTATGGCAAAATATGGTATCCCTGGTCTCACCAAGGCAGTGACAATGACCATCTATTCATTCAACAAATATTTAGTAATATACAATATTTTGGGCACTAGAAGTAAAATGGCAAACAAAAATTTAAGACCGCCACAGTCATCGTGGTCTTTATACTCTGATGGGAAACGTTAATCAAATAATTTGGCACACAAATTAATTTAGCTAACAAGTCTAATGGATAATTCATGGGTCTTAGAGCCAAAGACCATTTATAATAGGACAAATGGACCTAGTGTGATGCAAGGAAAAGGTCCTTGAAAAGTAGTTCTCTGGACTGACACCTGAAGGTTGAGTAGGAGTTGCTAGGCAAGAACTCTGTGGTGACAGAAAGCATGGCATGTAGTGAGACAGTGTAGTAAATGGGGGGAAATGTAGTAAGAAGATGAGGATGGAAAGGTAAGTAAAGACTAGGCTATAAATGAATTCAAGAACTATTAGTAGATGAAACTGGGAGGATTTTGTGAAGGGAGTGGAAATGAGTATAAGGGAAAGGAACATTATATATGACTCCCAGATTTTGAGCTTCTGCAGCAACAGTAAGAGAGAATCCAAAAAATACTTTGTAGTTAACTAGATGGCAAATGCTAAGAAAGAAAAGTCAAGGGTGATAGATTTCTTGCTTACAAATAGAGATATTATTCATCAATAGGGAGTGCTGGAAAGAGAGTAGGTAGGAGTATAGGAGAAAATGAATTCAATTTCAGGTACATAATAGATTGTGATATCTGTAGCCAGTACAGCAAACACAGGTCTAGATACTGGAGACAGAGCTAACCTGGGAAAAGATTTGGACATCATCAGCATACAGACAGTATTACAGGGGTAATGCGATACATGCATCTCTACACATAGCTATACTTCTGCATTTCTCTACTAACTGTTTACTGTAAGTATTGTGGTAAACAATAGTTAAATGATTCTATTTAAATCTTAAAGTATAAAAAATTATTTAATATTACTTTTAAAAATGGGAACATGGGCACAAAAACATGAAGTGACTTGCGTAAGTTTACACAGCTAGTAAGTAACACAACTGGGAGTTAAACCCTGATCTTTCTAACTCCAACGTCTGTGCTATTAATCACTATGTTCACAAAGAATATTTTGACTGAGAAGAAACAATACAGAGGCTAGACATGTGAGGAATGCCAAAATTTAAAGCACAGCAATAATACAGAAAGACCTTAACAAAATTGGGGAAGATTAGCCAGAGGGGTGAAAACCTATATTATACCATGGAACCTAAGTTAAATGGGTTCCCCCCCCCATAATAAAAAAGTCACTTTATTATTCAATTCTCAAAATTACATGTAAATGTTTTAAGGAAGGAAACATTATTATCTTATTACCATTTTAAAAAGCCATAAGCAAACACAGTTTAAATTAGATAGTTTTTCATAGTGAATTTTTCAAATTCACTTTAAAAAATCTGATACAACACTAATTTTTCACTTGATAACTAGTCCTTAGGGGGATATAATACATTCACAGTATTAGTAATGGGTTACCAGTTCTCTAATTTATGAATAAATTATTTACCAAAAGTTTATGTTCCTGTGTGTCTACTTGTTTAGAATTCAGAAGACAGTTTAAAATTCAATTTCTTGTTAATTAATTTAACAAGAATTTAATTAATGAGAAATTAATTAAATTAACAAGAATCTAATTAATTTAACAAGAATTTAATTTAATTAATTTAAATTCTCGTTTAGAATTCAGAAGACAGACTTAAAAATTAAATTTTAATTTTAAAATAAAAATTTAAAAATCTTGATATTCTTTCATTAATCCATAAAATCTTTTATCACCCATAATGATAAGCTGCTACTACTTGTTACCCACACAGCAAACCAGTGGAGGAAAAACTGCATTATTCTCAGCCATAGAAAATGATTATCATCCAGTAAGAGGGGATCTCACCCAATCTTTGCAGCAAGGTAATTCCTCCCCACAAGATAAAGCAATAGCTTCTAAGACAGCTGCTGCTGAGTATTCTGAAGCAATAACAGGAAAGGTAAATCAACTATATGCTCCAACACTGTTTAGCATCTATTTATTCTGGATACAAACCTAAAGCTATGCAATTAAACACACGGGAAAAATAGTGACAGTGCAGCCTTTGAATTTCCAGTTCCCACATAAAAACAGAGCAAAAAGGATAACGAAATTAAAATCCACAGACAACATCTATGACAAAACTAAGTGACAAGGTTATCTTCATGATTTCTAAAATATGAGCAAGTAGGGACAACAGCTGTATATATGTGAGGAATTTGCTAGTCCTAAGAACAGATACTCCCTGGAGAGCATACTGGGCCAATTTGAGACTAATAGCTGAAACTAGGAGAGAGTTTTCATGCATTGAAGGGTGACTGTGAGGAGCCAGAGGTAAGGTCTGAAAGAGGCTGGAGCAGCCTGGACCCTGCAAGGACTTTCAAAATGAACAAGCCAATGCTTCCTTGCCAGAACATAGCCCCACACTGAGGAGAAACTGTTGGACCTAGAATCCAAACTGAGGATGCCAGAGATTATACAAGCCAAAAAAAAAAAGAGAGAGAGAGAGAAGGGGAATATATCTAGATAAAAGTGACGGAAAAGAAAACTAGAGCTGAGAAAGTGGGAGACCTTTTTTTTTTTTTTTGAAACACCTTTATTGCAGTACAATTTACAGACCAAATTCTTAAACACTAGCAAAAATTAACAGAAGTAGCAGCTCTAGAGCTATAAAGTAGAAAACTCATACCTGCCCATCTAAAATTAAAAAAAGACTAATTTCATCTAAAAATGGATATCAGAAAAGATAACAGTTAAATCTTATAAAAGTTAATTAGGAAGGGGAAAAAAGAATAAGCAAACTATTATCCCCACAAATAATGAAAGAGCTCTAGAAAGGCATGTGCACAAAACAGATGAAAAATTTAGCATATTTCTGAATGAGCTAAAATTTTTTAAAATGATGTATGAAAAAACAAATACCAAAATGAGAAAAATTAAGAACTAAGGTGAAATGACTCAAGTCATAAGTAGAAATAAAAAATAAACACTTTACACAACTAAAGACTATACTGGAAGGAATACAAGATTTGAGTAAGCACACTAAATGATGCCTTAAGAATGGTAAGTTTTGAAAATTGAAGAAAAAAACTGAAAAAGATTTGAGATAAAGTGAAAAAGGAGAGAGAAAGGAAGAGCCAACATACTTATAACAAGAGTCTGTTAAGAAAAACCCCAAAGCAATCAAACTAAATACCAAAAAATTATAATTCAAGAAAATTCTGCTGAAATTAAAAACATACATTTAACACTAGAAATTGCACATGTACACTGTGTACCCAGAAAAAGTGACCAAGAACACCACTAAAATATATTCTAGTATAAGTGCTGATTGTTATTTTTATTTTTCTAAAGATTTAATTTATTCATTTCTAGAGAGAGGGGAAGGGAAGGAGACAGACTAGTAAAGAAACACTGATGCACAAAAGAAACATCTCGATGAGCTGCCTCATATACACTCCCAATCAGTGACCTGGCCCGCAACCCAGGCATGTGCCCTGACTGGGCTCACAGGCCAGCACTCAATCCACTGAGCCCCATCAGCCAGGGCAAATGTTGATTTTTAAAGAAAAAGAAAAAGGTCTTTTGCATTAAGGCAAAAGACCAAAATCACTTATAAGGAAAAAAATCAGACTGGCATCAGACTTTTTATGGTATGCTTTATTCCAAACACACAAAAAAATTTTTAAAAATTAAGATAATGAAGGAAAGAAAATTTGAACCAAGAATTTTATATCCAGCCAAAATGATTTTCAGGTATAAAGCTACAATCAAACTATTATCAACAGGCAATATTGTTTCCATGAGTTTTTCCTCAGGAATATACTAGATAACAAGTCACAGACAAAAAAAAAAATGACTAAAAAGAACTAAAGAGACAATGACATAAAGACCAATGGCATTATTACAATGGATTTGAAATTAACATCACAAAAAGAGGAAGAACTAGACATTATACACCTCCTGATGGAAGTACACCACCTATAAAATAGTTTTGCTCCAAATAAACAAACCCAAATTTTCAGAAAATATAGGAGACAGAGGAACATGTTAAATGATATCACATAGAAGCAATACTCTATCAGGGATGTTGAACCTTTTGGTGTCCCTGGGCCACACTGGAAGAAGAGGAGTTATCTTGAGCCACACAGTAAATACATTATGACATGTAATCACAAAAAAATCTCATGTTTCAGTAAATTTATGATTTTGTGTTACACTGCATGCACAGTCATTTTGAACCACATGTGGCCCGCGACCACAGGTTGGACGACCCTGCCTAGATTATGGAAACTTGGCTTCTTAAACAATAATAAAAATCTATAAGAAAAAAAAAAGGAGGAATCCATATATTAAAGAGATTTAATGAAATCACACAATGAAAAAATCCTAGTTGGTTCCAGACTCAAGAAAAAAAAAAAAAACTATAAAAAGCAAAGCATTTATGAGGCAACTGAAAATCTGAACACCAATTGGTATTTCAAGGTATTAATTATTATTGTTTAAACAACAGCATAGTGAGTTTTTAAAAAAATAATCCTTTTCTTTAACACAAACCCATATTTAAGGACATATGTTATCTTGAGTTTGCATCAAAATAAGTTAGGAGTAGGACGTCAGTAGAATTTGGATGAAATAATTATTGCAGCTAGAGAATGAATACATCGAGGTTCATTACACTGCTAACTTTTATATGTTTGAAATTTTCTCCAATAAAAAGTTAAAAGAAAAAAAGACATGGACTTAATATTCTGATTCATTCATTCATTATTTGTGATTTGTTTTGTAACACAACTCTAAAGTATTACCCACTCTTACCCGCAGACACTCACTGTTTCAATCTCTGTATTTTCAAGCTCACATTTGCAAAATCTTAACAAACCTGATGAAAACGGAGAATTCTATGCTGACTTAACAGATCACGAGAAGCTAGCTACAATTGCTTTCTAAATTAGACTCAATTCTACAAATGACTATTGAACCTGGGCCACAAAGAACAATATAGTTTTTTGTTGAGTGATTCATCCCTATTATCTCAATTAGAGAAACCATGAAAAAAGACTTACCTGTTTTATGTGTGGATTCATGGCCATTTCAGTTACATTCTTTTTGGTCTCACAGAAAATAATAGCCCTCCCTTCAGAACCACTGTAGACTTGAAGGACGTCTCCAATAACTGCTGGTCTCTGAGACCAATGACATTGGATAGCCAAATGCTTTGAGGAAACAAAATGCCAAATATCTATTTCATTAAAATTAGTAAAAATGATTTCTCTTGTACATTTTTTCCTATCTGTTCACGAATTGGCCTTGCTGGGAGACAATAAAACAAAGATTCTGCTCAATGCCATTTAAAAACAATGTACAAATGGCTATCAATAGGTGAAGGATAAACAAACTGCAGTATATTTATACAATGGAATACTACTGAGTACTTGAACCAACTAAAAAGAGAGAAACCAACTACTGACACATGCAACATCATGGATGAATCTCAAAATATATACTGGGTGAATGAAGCCATGAAAAAAGAGTATACATTGTATGATTGCATTTATATGAAGTTCTAAAACAGGCAAAACCAATCTATGGTAGAAAAAAATCAGAACAGTGATTGCCTAAGTATGAGGGATTCAGGGGGCAGAAGCATGAGGGGACTTTCTGCTTGATGGTGATATTCTATGTTTGACAGGGGTTTGGGTTACACACATGTATGAACTAGTCAAAACTAAGTGTACATTTAAAAATTTGATTTTTTTGTATGTAAATCTTATCTTTAACAACTTTAATATTATATGAACAAACCTCAAAAGCATCATGCTAAGTGACAGAAGCCTAAACACAAAAAAGTTACATACTATGATTACATTTCTATGAGATACCCAATTGGGTAAATCCAGAAACAAAAAGCAGACTGGCACTTGCTAGGGAAGGAGAAAGCAACTACAAAATGATTCCAGGTTTCCTTTTAGGATGATGAAGTGTTTTGGGAATAGAAGATGGTGGTACAACATTGTTAATGTACTAAATGATGTTAATGTTCTAAATAATGTACTAAATGATACTTTAAATGTAAACTTTACAAATTTAAATTTAGTTATTAGAATTTTACCTCAATAAAAATTAGTAAATATTGAGCTGTAAAGATAGGCATGTTAAAATACTTATGGGGCAGTATACTGATTTCTGCAATTTGAAATGCATCAAGAAATAAAATGGATATAGGGATGAGTAGATATGTGATAAAGCAAACATAGTAAAATGTTAATGACAGATTCCAGCTGTGGGGTATATGGGTGTTCACTGTGAAATTCAACTTTTTGTTGTTTGAAAATGCTCATGCTAAAAAACTTAAACTGTCTGTACATTTTAAATATGTGCATTTTAACATATATCTCAAAATTGTCTTAAAAATGTAACAAATTATTGAACACCTGGAAAACAGAGAAAAGCACACAAAAGAAAACTAAGAATCATTTTTACTATCTACAACAAAGTCTTGCTTCCCCCACTCTCATAGAAAATAACAAAAAAATACCCTGTATCTGATCAAGCCTAACCAATAATAATCTAACCATTAACTCACAGGAAAATGAAGGCAGAGGAGCATGTTAAAGAACACCACCGAGTTGCAAATCAGTAAAATTGAGACTGTGGGAAACTTGTAAGACAATTTACCAATTCTTTTCAACAAAGTATTGCAAGGAAAAAAATGGACAGAAAAATCTACAGATTATAAAGATTTAAAACATACAAACCAGTATAATGTAAGGATCTTATCTGGATCCAGATTCAAACAAACTACTTTAAAAAAAAAAAAAGACAAGTAGGGTAATGTGGACACTGGACATTTAATGATATTAAAGAAAAATTGTTTTCTTCTACTGTGATAATAACTTTGTGGTTTGCTGTTTGTTTTTTTAAAGAGTCCTTATCCTTTTAAAAATATATACTAAATTACCTGAAGATGATATGGTAAGTAGATTGCTTTATTTATTTATTTATTTTTAAGATTTTTGCTTATTTTTTGAGAAAGGGGAAGGGAGGGAGAAATGGGGGTGACAAGCATGGACTGGCTGTCTCTCACACATCCTCAACTGGGGACCTGGCCCGCAACCCAGGTACATGCCCTGACTGGCAGCAAGCAACCTTTCTGTTTGCAGACTGGTGCTCAATCCACTGAGCCACACCGGCCAGGGCAGTAGATTGCTTTAAATGTAGGGATGAAGAAAAACTGTATGGGTGTATAGGAAAGATCATTCTTAAAGCCTGGTGATAGGTATATCAAATCCCTTATACTATTCAATTTTTGTATATGTTTGAAAACGTCCTTAATAAAATCTTTCACTGATACATTTTACTTTCTTACCATAAAACTTTCAGCTGTTACAAAATACACAAAGCTTCATCTGGTCGTCCTATCAATAAAAAGTTCTCTTTCCTAGAACTATTATTAAGCTGATGTTTAGCCTTCCAACCTATCTTTGTACATTTATATAAATAACTAAAGAATCTAGCATTTTTGTGTTTTTTTTAAATAGTACAATTCTGTACATATCATTTTGTAATTTGGTTTGTATTGCTCAAATGCATTCTTTTTAACCACACTACATTGTATTTACAGATTATACTATTGTTTGTTTACCCTATTTTTATCTATATC
Source organism: Tonatia bakeri (assembly GCA_004024845.1). NCBI lineage: Eukaryota > Metazoa > Chordata > Mammalia > Chiroptera > Phyllostomidae > Tonatia > Tonatia bakeri. The sequence continues at coordinate 73,134 of PVIA01003908.1, read as the reverse complement.
CACATATATGTACCTCTATTAAATGGGAAAGTTATATATATGGTACATACCTATTATAAACCATGCAAATATTACCTTTAATATTATTTTAAAGACATATCATTGATTTAAATTTTCATGGAGTCAAAATTATCAACCTTTTTCATTATAATATATTCTTTTGACTTTCCATTTGTAAAAGCCTTCCCTTTCCAGAAATTAAATAACTATTCACTTACACGTGCTTTAAATGATTTTATGCTTAATTTTCAAAAATCTTTCAAAAGTTTTTTGATATAGAATATGAGATGAGGATGTAACTTTTTTCACTTAAGCTTTAACAAATTATCCCAGCACCATTCTTTTTTAATTGATACAAAGTGCCTCCTGTGTCTCATTCTACATACTTTATAATTCTGTCTTGGCTGCTATTTCTCTCCTGGAGTTTGCCTTTTCGTACGTTTTCTCCCTGTTTATTCTGTTCTGCTCTTCAGTCTCATACTATAGAATTACATAAGTATCTCACTAACTAAGGGCAAAAAAGATGTGGACCAAGGTGGTACCCAAAACTTAAGTTTAGCTTCAACAAATTTCAAAATACCAACTGAATGTTAAAATCTGTCATGCTGGAAAGCTACTTACTTCCACAGTAGTTGCAGCCTTTTGAGTCATTTTTCCAACAAGGTCAACCTGTTCATATCTGGATTTCATGTATTTTTTTGCAACTTTGTATACCCACTGTGGGCAAGTTGCAGAAAAAAGTAAAGTTTGAGGATTGTCTTCAGAATCTTAAACAAAAAGAATTCAAATGCTTTTTTAATATCCCATGATGTGGTCAGCTCTTAAAAATCCCCCTATACTTCAAGAGAATAGTGAAAATTTCAAAATGTGAATTTTGAACACAAACTTCATTACAATTATTAAAACTTTCAACTTTCAAAACTGGGGAAAAATATAAAGAAAGAACCCACAAGGAAGGTGAGAATTTAAGAAGGAACAATGGGCAAAGAAAATGAAATGAAACTTTCAATAAAATGAATTAGTAAATCTAACTACTGACTATAAAAAAGAATGGAGGAAAGCAGAGAAAATACTTACTTAAACTATGCTATTGTATTTTCCTGTTCATGAAAAGAACAGATACCAAAAACCTGCAGTTCTGTTAGAACACTGGGGACAATGCGGTAAAAATTACAAAGTAAAAATTTCTTCAGTTTTTAGATAAGAGAATAATTGCTAATATGCTTATTTAGAATTAAAATATACCAGTTTTGTAGGACTCATGGATGATATCTTCAACTTGGTCAGCAAAACCTAAATCTAACATTTGATCCACTTCATCAAGCACAACATGGCGCAGTTTGGAAAGATCTAATCGGCCGCTCTGCAGATGGTCTTTGATACGACCAGGGGTCCCAACCAAGATGTCAATACCATTTCGAATGTGATTAACTGTGAGAGGAGAGAAATATCAGCAATATGCAAATCAATATATGTTTTCCTATTACTTATTTAGATTTTTAAATTAGTAAGTAGATCTTTGTGCTACTATTATACATATTTACTTACTTTGGCTTTGATATGATGTTCCACCATAAAAACATGCTACGCTGAGTTTCCTAGTTACATCTTTGAAGTCTTTGGCTACTTGATTTGCCAGTTCCCTTGTAGGAGCCAAAACAAGTACCTGAGCAAGAGGTTTAAAAAACAAAAAGATACTTTTCTAAAGATGTCTAAATTTAAATTGAGAAGACTATTTTTAAGGTACATTTAAAACTAGGAATCTCAACATTAATGTCCTGGTACTTAAGAACAGTGCAAAAAACAGGAACAACAGCTTATATTTATTTTATCCTTCATGTCTCTCTTCAAAACACTTTTCTCAATGAGATTCCTAACCCTCTTTTTATATCCTCATGACCCACTTTCTCCTTAGCATTTATACCATGTGATATTTATATTTTACTTATTTCCTTATTGTCTCTCACTCACTAAAATGTAAGCTCCACGAACATAAGGATTTATGTCCATTTGAATTATTGTATACCTTGTTCTTCAAACAGTACCTGGCATAGAACAGATACTCAAAAAACATTTGTTGAATGAATGAATGCTCACCATGTGCCAGGCACTAGTGCTTTACATGAATTACCTAATTTGACCCTCACAAAAACCCTGTGAGGTAGATTATTCCAATTTTACAAATGAGGAATCTGAGTCTTAGAGAAGTTAAGAATCTTGCCCAAGACCAAACAGCTAGAAGCGGTAGAGCTGGAATTTCTGGTAATGACCTTTCGGCATAAAAGTTTCTAAGGCAGTGCTTCGACTGTGTCTTATTTCTATTACTTCCAATCTCACCTAAGAAGCAGAATTCTCTGAAAAAGATTTGCCCTGTTGGCCAACCTGCTCCAAGACCATTATGACTTAATTACATTCACATATGTCATATTTTCATACTGCAAAACCATTTAATAGTCTCAGAGAGCAAATTACTTTTAGTCACATATGTTTTCAAATTATGATGCTGATTTTTCTTCTTCACATTTAAAAAAAAAATTTATTTATTTTTAGAGAGAGGGGAAGGAATGGAGAAAGAGAGGGAGGGAAACATGATACACAAGAGATACACCAACTGGATGCTTCTCACTCAGCCCCAGCCAGGGACCTTGCCAGAAACCCAGGCAGGTGCCCTGACTGGGAATCTAACTGGTGACCTTTCAGTATGCAGGTAGGCGCTCAACCCACTGAGTCACACCAGCCAGGGCCCTTCTTAACTTTTATGAATCTTAAAATAAATATGGATTCTAAAAAGGTCTACCTTTAAGCTAAAATTTTACTAGGTCCTCTCTGTTCTTTACTACTTCTACATTAGGACAGATCTCCAGTACCCCAATAACATAGGGATCAGCAGTATCATTTCTATAATCTCTTCTTAAAGTCAACCAATGAAAAAAATATTGGTAATTTGCTAAATGACCAAATAAATGAATACCTCTTTAGCAAATTCATTATTTAAAAGCAAAGGCTATGACTAAAAAAGGAAAGAGAAAGGTCACTAAATATACTAACTATAAATTAAATACTCCTAAAATCAGATATGCTGGCTTTATAATAATTATACAGTTTATCAGAGATATCTAAGGGTCCATAAACATTACATTCACATGCAATAACTGCTTCACTTCAGCTTTACTTGAGATTTTATTTTTAAAGATCTTATTTATTTTTTAGAGAGAGGGGAAGAGAGGGAGAAAGAGGAGAGAAACACTGATGTGAGAGAGAAACATGAAAAGGTCGGCTGCACCTCACACGTGCCCCAACTGACTGGGGGCCAAACCCACAACCCCAGCGCTGTGACCCAACAGGCATGGAACTGGCAACCTTTTGCCTTGAAGACTTCTCCCAACCAACTGAGCCACACTGGTCAGGGTGAGATTTCTTTTGTTTAAAAAAAAAAAGAAAAGAAAAAGAAAGAAAAATCAACAAATTTTTGCTTTATGCCATGGGGCTAACTTTTCTATCCTGGGGATACTTGAACTTAAAACCAGTATACTCTTTCTTTCCCTTTTCATTAATGTTTAAACCTTTTACTCCCTATAATGGTTACCTTTGGTGAGCGGCTTTTTTTAATTGTCTCTTGATTTCTTTGGAGTCTTTCAATCAAGGGAATGGCAAAAGAGAATGTCTTTCCTGTTCCTGTCCGTGCTTGAGCAATTAAATCCTTTCCTTCATATACAGGACCAAAGGTCTTAACTTGAATAGGAAAGAGATATGTTACCCCTCGACCTGTAAAATGAGATTTCATTGAAATATTTATTTAAGACTAGAATTCGGAAAAAATATATTTCTTTGAAAATGATAATCCTGATTCCTCAATGTCTGCCTAAAGATATACCACCTAGTGACATTTACAGTTATTCCTACTCCAAAGAGAAGTTATTTTTTTAAAAAAAGATCTAAACTTTTGACAAATATATAAGATTCTTTGGATTTAAAAACAGATCAGGATACCGAAAAGAATGATGTAGAAATAACTGCAATTAAAGAAGAGCTATTTATGCTTTCTATATTCTCCTTTTGGCCAGAAAATCTAGTTTTTAGATTTAGATTTTCCATTGCATATCCATTAAAATTCACAGTACCTTTCAGAAGCTTTATAGTCTCTTCAGAAATAGGGAAATTGGAGAAGGCTCCTTCCTTCTGTTCACGTGTTAGGGTCTGTCAAAATGAAATCAAAGTTTTAATATAGTTCACATTTAACTAAGCATTAAGAATCTTTTCCTCATTTACTGTTTTCAGTTTTACCAAATAAGCTAACAAATCAACTTTAGCTTAATACTTGCAAAAACTGTATAGATTAATTTATAAGGTAAATTAGTGAGAAACTCTTTCAATTTCAAAAGTATCCCTTTAAATATTATAGCAAGCTTACTTAATACATTCTCTCATAATACATTTAAAAATAATTCATACATAAAACCCCCTTTAGAAATACACCTATTACCTAAATCAAAATGTAGTCCATTTAACTAAGATATTACAAAAGAACTATTTAATAATCTAAATCACATTCAGATACAAACAATGCTAATTATGAGGATTAACACCAGCCAATAAAACAGTCCTAAAAGAAATCACACAATGAGGAATATAAACTGCTTCCAAAAATAAAAGTTAAAAGGTTGTTCTATTTTTTAAAAAGTTGTTCTATAGCTCTAAAAAGCATTTTTTAGGTCACAAATACAAAGAACAGTTCCCATAAGCTTGAAAATGTCTTTAACATATGTACAGGTTAGCATGACACTATCATTTAACAGTTATTACAAATTTTGCGTTCCACTCAGTATGTATATAGAATAAAGACCATATAGCTACCCACAAACTTCATTATTGGTGTGTTTAAAGAAAGTAGTTCCATAGCCACATACAATAGCAATTTTCAAATAGGGAATTCAAATAAAAGACATTAATAGCAAAATCAAATTGTAAGCCATTAAGCAAACCTCAATGCTTTCAACTTTTTAAGACTAAAAGAGAAAATATTACAAAAGTAATACATTTTCTTAACAGCAGAAATTTAAGAGACCATTTAGAAACAGAAAGAAGAAAAATTACCTATAATCCAGTCAGCTGAAGCCACATTTGAAACACTCTCCCAATCCTCACTCTATGCACACAAAAATTTTTAAAGTAAAAATAAGAAATACTGTATATACTGTTCTGTAACCTGCTTTTTTCATTTAGTAAGAGACACTGAATGCCTTCCTAACATTCTCCTATGATCTTTAGGATAGATGTATGCTACTGCATAGCTACAGTGTACTTTATTAATCCAACTGCCTACTACCAGACACTTAGGATGTTTTAATTTTTGGCTATTATCAACAACGTCACTGTGATAAGAGAACTTATTCATTCATTTCTGCATGCCTCATTTTTATCTCTTTAGGAAGAGAAATTTCTAGAAGTAAAATTCCTGAATCCTAACATAATCTAAATAAAATTATAAACAGGTAAGCTTATTATAATACAGAGCACTGTATCAGGCAAAATCCCAAAAGAGCAAGAGCAACCTGTACAGCCCTCTACCAGCAATACAGATTTGTAGGCCTTACTTAGACCAACTCTGTAACATAAGTGCTTCCTGACCAATGGCACATCATAAATATAAAAACACCATGCTGTAAGGCAAGGATTCAACAACATCTTTTCCCAAAGCTCTCCAAAGATACACATTAAATTAAGGTCAAATGTATCTAAATTATCAGCAACCATCAGATTTTAAAAATATAAAGAATTATTGACTACCAAGAATTATTAAGAATATCAAAGTTGTTTCTTTCTGAGGATGTAAATAATTTACTAAAAATTTGTAATACCTAGAAAAATCTATGATCTCAGCAGAAACAAACCAAATTCTGTGCAAGAAAATACCTACTCTAACAGGTACTGGGCAAAAACAACAAAGATTCTACACTACACATGTTTTCTACACTTCCTCTAAAATACCCAGGGGAACAAATTCTTCAGATCACTTTTCTTTCATTTCCATTTTTAAAATGCAGCTTTAAGATTGAGTTAAAAGGACAAAGATCATTTAAAGTTTCTATTGTTATAAAAGCAGAAAAAAGCAGAAGGCAGAATACACAAAGTCAAGTGGGCTTATGTACCTTGTTTCAGGAAGTCAGAAGTCAATTCATGAGTACTGGTAGGGTCCGAAAAACCATGAGAAATGCAAGTAGGTGACCATCAATAAGCAATTCGGAAAAAAGTTTAAGAACCCAAATGTATAGGAAAGGTTTTACTCTGATCATCCCCCACTTCCACCCCAAAGAAAAGGCAATACCTTAAAAGAAACAAGGGACAAAGGAAAAAAGACTCAGTTTTCGGCTTCAGAGACTCCAGGGTCCAAATGAGAATACTGGATACTAAGGAAATATTGTAAAATCAATTCTAGTTAGTTTAAACAATCAAATTAACCTGTATTTCAAGGATAATGTCAAATGTAAAACAATAAGTATCCATACCTCCTCTAGTTTATTATCACTTGATTTATGAGAAGAACTATCTAAGGGAGACATTCGCTTTGACTTTTTTTCGTATTCATCAATATCTCCATTTGGGAGATCTTTTCTTCTTGACTTATGAGATTTAGAAACTTCATTTGAAAGTCTACTATATCCTTCTTCAGTGTCTCCATTTAGCTTCTCTTTCATTTTAGCTTTTTTGGACTTGGGAGCATCCAGGTCATCTGGAACACCATTTTCTCTTGTTTCTGATTTCTCATCTGAGTCACAATGGTGCCTTGACTTCCTTCTATCACTCTGTGAAAAAACAAAGAAGCAGTGACAAGAGAGTCACAGCCCTCCTTTAAGAGTAGAGCATGACTCCCCAAACAGCAAAGCTCAATCTATAGTTATCTTAAAAAGTAACCTGATAGAAATCGAAGCTGGTTTCTAATGCCAAGCTTTAGCCTCATGTACTGCTTTCTCTCACCTCTTACATTCTCAAGATTTGGCTTCTAGCCCCTGTCTAATCCCATAATTAGATTTAAAAGAAATTAAAATTGCCCCTTTTCAGGAAAAGAATGAGAACCCAAGATTTATAAATTAAAAAACGAACAAAAACTTCAAATATCTCCAAGAGAAAAAATATTAATACTTATTGAATACCTACCCAGCATTGTGTAATGTGTTTTCGGCTTATCTTGTTTAAATCTTCATAACAACCCTATAAGGGAAGTACAGGTCCATAATCCCTTATCTGAAATTCCGATATCCATAAAGCTCTGAAAACCGAAAGTTTTTTTGTAACTTATTTGGAGACAAAACCTTACCTGATCTGAACTCATTTGGTGGCAAAATTTGACCTGAACTAATATGAGGTTATCCATAGTCCTTATTTATTATACTTAGTATAAATATTCATGTTTAATACTAAGATGTTTGATTAAGGGTTGGAGGCCTGAAAACCCTACTGGGGTGTTAACCTTCTAAAAAATCCCCAGAATTCTGAATTCCTAAACACATCCAGCCCCAGGGATTTTGGATAAGGGATAGCGAACCTGTATTACCTTTGCCATTCTACAGATGAGGAAACGGAAGTTCTTAGAGGTAAGTAACTTGCCAAAGACCCGCATGTTAAGTTTCCTGCAACTGGAAGTGCTAGAAATCAAGGCCCATTTGACTTGAAAGCCCATGCTCTTTTTACAACATGCTTCCCCTCTGAACATTGATAATAACAGGTTAATGAAAGAATAAACCAAATAAAATTATATAATTCAAATTAACTGTTATACTCTCATGGAAGAACAAATATATTAGAAATCCTGGAAAGTTTTTTAAAGTTTTACAAATTTAGTTAACTTTTCTTTTTTACAAGACTATTCTGCAAATTTAGTTTTAAAACACCAGACTAGTAGCCAGTATTTTAATATCTGCAGACAGCAAGAAACAATCTGAAAATTTAGCACTTCAGAATTACTTGGTCAAATGTTCAAAATAAATTAGATAGTACTGATTAGTGTTGGTAAAAGCTATTACCACCAAAAATTTCACCATGATTTACACATTTTTTACAGAATATTTTCACATACAATTTTCTCACCCATAAAATAGGAGTTTCAGTGAAAACTGAGTAACATGTGAAAATGCTTTGTAAATAGTAGAGCTTTAAATTACCCTAAGTTATACATTTATATATTACAGCAATTGATCTTCAGTTAACTAGCCCAAATCTCCCCAAATCAATAGCTTCTACAGAAATACAAGGTTATTTATAGAGTCAGCCTTGGAGTTTGAATTGCTCCTGGGCCACGCGCTTCAGGGAAAGGAAGCAAGGTTAAGTGAGACCTCTAGGTCCAAGCCCACCAACATGGCAAGGTGATGAAATACGTTGCTCCACATCTGACCCACACTGCTTGACATGCTCCACTTCCTTGGCTTCCATGACACTCTATTCCCTCCTTATCCTCTTACCTCTACCTTCAGTGGTTCCTCTTCCTCCTCTTTCTGTGGATGTTCTTTAAGTCTATTCTCCGCATACACTTTCATACCATTTTCATAGCTTCAACATACACTGCCAGGCTACCTTCCTCACTTGCACTCAAATTCTGGGAACCTAAGGCCCAGCTCCATAGCTCAATATACCCAAAGCCAAAATTATCTTCAACTTATTCCTATGAGTACTCCAATCTGTTTCTAAACCATATAGCCCCAGCCCTGGCTGGTGTAGCTCAGTGGATTGAGCGCAGGCTGCGAACCAGGCATCGCAGGTTCGATTCCCAGTCAGGGCACATGCCTAGGTTGCAGGCCATGTCCCCCAGCAACCGCACATTGATGTTTCTCTCTCTCTCTCCCCCCCTCGCTTCCCTCTCTAAAAATAAACAAATAAAATCTTTAAAAAAAAAAATATATATATATATATATAAACCATATAGCCCCAGAGAGCAGAACTGTATCACCTTTCCACCTTACCACCAAGGTAAAGCTGCCATTCCAGTCAAGCAGTTTAATTGTACTAAAATATATACAATATAAAATTTAACATTTTAACCATTTTAAACCGTACAATTTTGCAGCAAGTACTTCTGGAGAATGTACAATCTGAAAGCCATCAGTTTACAAGATTATAGTAAAATGTAACAATGGTCAAATACATGGCCATTTCCCTCAGGAATCTTTGGGAAATATTTAGGAAAGATACACACAGGAAAAATGAGCTAATTTTACAAGGAAGTGCATATGAAGGTCCATCAAACGGTAAAGAGAGCACTGGAACAAGACTTCGAAGGGAAATGAGATTACGTGTACACATTCAAGTGGGTAGTGCATACACTAAACCATAACAGATGGATAGGATTTTAATGAAAAAAGAGAAACAAGTATTTCAGGAGGAGACAAACTTAAAATAACTGCTAGATGATTCCATTTACATGAGGTATCTAGAGTAATCAAATTCATAGAGACAGAAAGTAGAATGGTGGTTGCCAGGGGCTGAGGAGAGGAGGCAAAGGGGAGTTGGTATCTAATGGGCACAGAGTTTCAGTTTGGGAAGATGAAAAAGTCCTGGAGATAAATGGCATCGAGGGCTGTTGAACAATATGAATGTACTTAATGTTACAAAACTGTACAATTTGTTTTATTATTATTACTTTTAATACTTACCTGATGATATGTATATTGATTTGAGAGACAGAAGAACTGGGGGGGAGAGAGGGAGAGAGAAAGAAAAATGGATAGACTGCCTCAAGTACACGCCCCCACCGGGATCAAACATCAACCTACATACATATGTACCTGCCGGGGATGGAACCGCAAACCTTTGGTGTATTGGGTAATGCTCCAACCAACTGAACCACCCAGTCAGGGCAAATCTGCAGTTTAAAATGGTCAATATAGTAAATGTTGTGTATATTTTAGTACCAAAACGAAAACAAAAAATACCAACTGGCCTGTTGAGGTAGCTTACTTGCTTAGAGCATGGACCTGGTTAAGACAAGGTTGCAGGCTGGTCCCAGGTCACACCATATACAAGAATGAACCAATGAACACATAAATTAGTGTAATAACAAACTGATGTTTCTCTTTTTCTTGCAAATCAATAAATAAAGATATGTTAAAAAATAAAAAAAAATTGCCCTGGCTGGTGTGGCTCAGTGGATTGAGTGCTGGCCTGCAAACCAAAGGGTCACAGGTTTGATTCCCAGTCAGGGCACATGCCTGGGTTGCGGGCCAGGTCCCTTGAGGGGTGCTCCAGAGGCAACCCATATTGATGTTTCTCTCCCTCTCTTTAGTCCTCTCTTCCCCTCTGTCTAAAAATAAATAAAAATAAAATATTTTTTAAAAAGGGTTTTACTTATTTTTAGACAGAGGAGAAGGGAGGGAGAAAGGGAAAGGAGAAAAACATCACTGTGTGGTTGCCTCTCGAGCTCCCCGCACTGGAGACCTGGCCCCCAACCCAGGAATGTGCCCTGACTGGGAATAGAACTGGCGACTCCTTGGTTTGCAGGCCAGTGCTCAATCCACTGAGCCACACCAGCCAGGGCAAATAAAATCTTTTCAAAAAATAAATTTAAAAAAAAATGCTTGGCTGGATTGGCAAGTTTATCTTGTGATAAGGTGCTGCTCTCTGGGCCTATACAAAATATTTTCATTCTTTTGTCAAATGTCAGCCCTCAAATACCGCTTCCTTACCCTCCTCAGCTTTTTTTCTCCAGGTCTCATTCTTTGGAGGGGCTGGATGAAGGGGGAGGAGTCTACAACTCTACAGGTTAGTTGAGAGCAGGGACTTAAATTCCTTGATGAGCAGAGTCTGGAACAAATTAGGCTCAATAAATACTTGTGAACTGAATGGAAATACTGACAGTAAAGTCTATTAATACAATCCACACGATCTCCATCACAACCAAATCCTGGCAGTGTTGCCTGTGATATTCTTGCTTAAGCCTCCAAAAACTAGTTATCTAGGTTTGTAAACCTAAGACCGCTCTCCCTAAGATCTCGCACACAGGTCAGGGTGATGAAGAAGTACCACACATTTAAAGCAATCAGTTTTCTTCAACGTTTTCTAAGACGGCCAACAAGAACCAAATAACAGGCCTCGCTGCTTAACAAAAAAGAACAAATTACGTGTTGCTGGGAGCATGAGTCTGCCCATCTCGCAGGCACCGACGGATAAAAGACTGAGGAACCAAAGCCCAATGCCGCCCTTCTCCAGGAGGAGGGAGGAACGGCCCAGCAACGAGGGCTGCGCTAAGGGAGGCCCTCGGGTGCCACAGCCCGGTGGTGACAGGCTATCAGGACAACTCCCCTCCCCGCCCTGGCCGGCGCAGTCCAAAAGGAGGCGCGGCCCATCCTCAGCGCACCTTTTGCCTCTCCTTTTGGCTCTCGGTCTCCTCCAAGGGTGCCTCCAGCTCCATAATGTCCCCCCAGAGGAGTTTCCCAGGCATCATTGGTAGTCGCCGCCTCCCTCAGGGCACAGTGGCCACAATCACCTAAGGCTAGCGACGGCGTGAAAAGAAGAGGGGGCAGGGCGGCCGCCCGGTCAAAGCCTTGCGTCACTTCCGGGACACGCACCGCCAGACGGGGGCGGGGAGGAAGTAATCCCGGATACTCTAGGTTTAAATTTTTTCCTTGAATCACAATCTCCAACCAATGAGTGTAAGAAAGCTCGATTGGCCTACCCTTGTTCTAAAGTGATTGGCTTCTAACAGTAAAATTCTGGCCAACCTCCAGAAAGGACACGAAAGCTGATTAGCATAAAATGGTTGTGGGGATGGGGGTTCCTCTCTTCACCTCCCACCCCCACCCCAATATTTCTCCTTGGCACCGCGGCGACGCTTCGGGGCTTCCCAGCATGCAGTGCGGGGACTAGAAAGCCCCTCTATGGCGGCGAATAAGGCCCCTTGTGTGTTGCGGACTGGAGCGGGAACAGCCTACTGCAAGGCCAATGGCGTGCCGCCCGCCGTTCGTCCCCGGAAGCGGAAGGCCTCTGCCCCGCCTATTGAGGGTGAAGCGTTAAACGTCCTACAGCTTCGCGCGAGGCCTGCAATCTGGCGTTGGTGGCAAGGGGCTAGGTGGCTCTGAAGTGAAAGCCAGGACCGGATAATGGTCCCTCAAGTCTTAGATATTTTGTCATGAAGTTGGTCCTTGGTTCATTTTAGGTCCTTCCTACGTTCCCCATTTGAAATTGAGGAAATTAAACCCTTAGAAAGGGATTTACTCATCTGAAGTGACACAGTTAGTGGCAGTCGAGACTAGAGAGCTCGTCTCCTGCATCTGAGATCAGTGCTTTTCCTACCACACCTACCTGAAAGCTTTGAGTTTCTTAACAAAACGTTTCAGGGAAGATTGCTCTCATTAGACAGAGAATAAGTAGGAAAAACCTGGAGAAACTTGGAGAACAAACAGGCCTAAATGTCTTCAACACATTATGTATTTTCAGTGAATAAAAGGTTTTTATTGATGACTATTAACTGTCCCTGAAATACATACAATCTTATACAAAACTGGAAAACTTGACAATACAAAGGGCTAATTCCTTAGCATCTACCTTTTCTTACATCACCTAAACTGCTTGGCTTTCTTTTCAGAGCCATTTCTTTTATCTCTTCTTAATCTCTTCAATCCAGCTGCTCTCGAATGGAGGACAAGAAACCAAACTGAGATGTAGGTGCAGGAGCACTTCACAGACCACTTGACAATGTCCAGCCTTGTAGCCTGAGTACCAAACCTCTGTCTTAGCAAAATTACAAATTGCTACATGTCATGGAATTTAAGGGTTGGTCCTGAGTAGCTGAAACCACACAAGTTAAATCTGATTGCCACGGGCCATCTGCACAATTATGAATGGGCCTAAAGTCAAGGGTTCCCACCTTATGGATTTAATACTGTGAACCAAAGGAGCGTTCAGCTAATGATCACGGAAAAATGCATCTCTCCCTATCTGGGGTGTCCAACCTTTTTGCGTCTCTGGGCCACACTGGAAGACGAGTTGTCTTGGGCCATACAGTAAAGGCATTTCAGCATGTAATCACAAAAAATCTGTGTTTTAAGTTAATTTACGACTTTGTGTTGGACTGCATTCACAGCCATCTTGGACTGCATGTGGCCTGTGGGAGGCAGATTGGACACCCCTGTGGACCTAGATTATGAGAATAGCTATGAATTTCTAAAATTTGTGCTTTTTTCTAAATCCTTTTGTCCCACTCCCTCACACCCACCCCCAATTCTACCATGGTGAAGTTCATGGCCCTGCAACAGGGAATAATGTGCAAAGGAACACAGAATGGATGTGGTTAAGGATGTCATACATACGAAAATGGGATAAAAGGAACAGATGTTAATATGTTGTGGTTGAAGAGCAAATACAGATGAAGTAAACTCTTCAGCTCTTCAAGACTATTTTTGGCATTCATTTTTATGTCAAAGGTCATACTGCAGGTCTATAAAAGAAAAGGACTAGACTTCTATTCTCTCTACGCAAGAGACTTATAAGAGTGTTTTTCAGAACAACCTTCTGTGATTTAGGACACTCTACAAACCCTTTCTAAACCCCAAATTCATTGAATCAAATCTCTGCCTGCAGTTTATATCAGGTGGAAAGGGCAAATGTGTGCAAATTAAACCAAGTCATAAGTAATGACCAAGCTGTGGCTTAGCTGGAAAAAAAAATGGATACTAATATTTGTGTGTTCTCAATGGGTATGAACTAGAAAATGGGACTGGGGATGGGGGAATGGAGAATTATTTTTTCATGTTTGTTCCCCCTATAAATCTCAAGAGATTTGTATCTGATGAAAGTTGGGGGGGGTAGCATGAAGGGGTAGCATAATTAAAATCCACAATTCAAAATATAGAATTACTAGAACATCTTTATTTTCCAAATATCTTACCAGTCACTGATATTTCTTTCTTAAAATTTAAGAGTTGGGCACTGACTGGTATGGCTCAGTACGTTGAGCATTGTTCTGCAGACTGAAAGGTCACAGGTTTGATTCCCGGTCAAGGCTCATGCCTGGGCGGCAGGTCAGGTCACCACCTGGGGGCAGGCCAGAGACAACTGATCCCTGTTTCTCTCTCACACTGATGTTTCTCTCCCTGTCTTACTCCCTCCCTTCCCCTTTTTCTAAAAATAAAATTTTTTTAAAAATGTAAGAGTTGGGGAACCTCTTCTGTTGCTCTATTCCAAGGTTCTATAAAGATTTCCCTTGCTTTTGGCTTCAACGCATTAAACTTTATGACCTTAAGATAGAACAAGATTACTATAAATTTGTCTCTCTGGTCATTCTCAAACCTACAGGGCTAGATTTTCACTCCATATTTAGAAAGCAGAAGGTAAAAAGAGCCATCATTTTGCATCTGATTGTCACTTTTATGTGACAAGAGGAATGGAACTATCATTTTAAAATGTTATGATACTGAAAATAGTTTAAGGGGTAGTTAAAAATTGATCAAGAGGCACTGGAGTCAGAGAGTGTAAGAGTACTAAGAAGTAAGGAGAAAATGAAAAAGGGGGTAGGAGGGATTTTCTGCCATTGCTAGCCATATGATTTTGGCCAACTCAACTCTAAAATCTGTTCTTTGTTATGAATGTGGGGACAAATATAAAATCTTTCCTGTTTAGTGCAGGGACTTTGGAAGGATCAGACGATGTAACAGTACTACATAGATGATGCTTACATTTCTATATTTAGCTATAAAGGAATTTTGCTATACAGGAATTCACTATAAAGGAATTTTAGCATTTATTTTTGAACATATTGTGGTACAAGAAATTTTATGTAACAAATAATTATAAAACACAAGAACAGATGCAAGGCATTTCAGGTACTACCTATGTATAATGTGCATCCTTATTTTTCCCTAAAAAATTGGGGCAAAAGTGTGCATTATACATGCAAAACACAGTACTTTATGCAAATTTTGAATCAAATGGTGGGCGTAGTCACATTGTTTACCCCAGAAGAGGGCACCATTACCCAAGAAATGGAAGCTGCTACTGATTAAAGAGGGAACACAGTTCCAAGGTTTCAAATGGGAGGATTTATAGAGGCCAACAAAATGGTCACTAGCTTCTTTTTGATACCCCAATTATGGTTTCATGATTCTCATGTCTTTCTTCCCCACCCCTTTTAGGCACTAGTCTATCTTCCCCATTTCCCAAAAGCCCTCTGAAGATAGGTTTTCAAAAAGTAGTAGTTTCCAATCTTTTCACTACTATAGCTCTTTCCATTGTTTTCATCTCATGAATGTGACATTTTGAAATATTTTGTATGCTAAATTTCATTTAGTAATAATTGATTCATAATCATTCTTCTAATCTATAAATAAGATACAAATGCAATTTTACAATGTCACACTGGCATGTAATTGATAGTGGTGTTATTGAGCTGGTATCATTTGAGCACTGACAAATTTAACATTTTAGTTAGCAAGAAGTAAGGCAAAGGAAATGTACAATTTTTATTAGGATTGTTGAAATACTGAAAATAGCTTACACTACAAATTAGTAGTTACAAAATAGTCACAGGGATATAAAGTATACAGTATAGGGAATATCAGTAATATTGTAATAATGATGTATGGTGCCAGGTAGCTACTGGAAATATCAGGGGGACACTTTGTAAAGTAGATAATTGTTTAACCACACTATGCTGTATACCTGAAACTAATATAAAATAATATTGAATGTAAACTATAATTGAAAAACAAATTTAAAAAATAACTTACAGCCCTGGCTGGTGTGGCTCAGTGGATTGGGTGCTGGCCTGTGAACCAAAGCATCGACAGTTCAATTCCTAGTCAGGGCACATGCCTAGGTTGCAGGCCAGGTGCCCAGTAGGGGGTGTGCAAGAGGCAACCACACATTGGTGATTCTCCCCCTCTCTTCCTCCCTCCCTTCCCCTCTCTAAAAATAAATAAAATCTTTTTTTTTTTTTTAATAAAAACAGCTTACAAAGCCAGTGACTCCTGAGGATTCCTAGGGGTGTGAATTCCAAGATTGAGAGGACAAACAGGATCTCACATTGTGTGAACGTTTACAGTAAGCTGCTTCTTTGTATATTTTATTCCCATTGATAGCATAAAATAGTCACTGAAAACATGTTAGCCAAAAGGATAACTTCCCCAGGCATGTCTAGATTTTTTTTTTGTAGGTAGGTTCAATATCATTCATATCTCATTAGTAGCAGCCAAGAATACTGAGAGCATGCATTCGTATCTAATGCTCTTGATCCTCTTGATATCTTCCTGATTGCAGCTACCTGAATAAGTGGCATGGTGACAGGTGCTCCTAGTATGATGTCTGGGGCCTTGAAGCTGGAGTAGGTTGGATTGGATCTCCTTGCCCAATAATTGACTACAGTTGCCAGGTTCTGGAACATTCGTGGAGTGATCTCCATTGCAACGGGATGACATATTGCTCCTCCATAATTGAAGTATTGGCCGAGGGTCTTCCTCACAATCTTGGTTTTCTCCCCAAAGATGTCGATTTCATTGAGCAATGGAGGGAGAGCTAGTGATCGATCCATGCATTACTCCAAGAACATTTTGATTGTGTAGTAAATTCTCATTTGTGCTGGACTTGCATCAAGTCTAATCTGGTCTAGTAGACTTGCCTGGAGATTCAAATTTACCATCTAACATTACAAAAACAAATGACCCAACCCTTTGCTGACCATTGAACCAATCAATAGCTGGACCAGTATTGTAGTTAAGCAGGTTAGCTTGCTCCCCATGGTCTGGGCCTTACAACATTACCATTAATGTCTTGAACTACTTCTGAACCCGAAGACTATTGGCTTCAATCTTGTCACTGCATCTGATGACAGCACCTATTAAGAGATCACAGCAATACCTCATGATGGAAGATATTTCGAGGGATAAGAACTTTCCCTTTCAGTTTTTCCTTTGAGGTTAGATCCATAAAGAGCCTTTGTTTTAAATCTACCTTAGAGCAGGAGCCACAAAGTGTGATTCTTTTGATACCCCTGCGGCTGTAAAATTCTTGTGTAAGCCATCAAACAGGAAACAGGAATACAAGACTGCCCATTGCAGGGTGGAATTGGAATCTGTGAGATGCTTCTAGCAGTGATTTGGCTGCTCTCTCGATGTCTTCAACCTCTCCTATGCCAAGGTGTGGTTCGCCCAAATCAGTGCAGGCTGCTTGCCTTTGCACACTTGCCGAAGAAGATCAATTGACACATCCAGAGTATCATCCATGGTGGTCAATTGATCTGAACATACGTAATTGGTTATATTTCATATCCAGATTTTGATTGAAAATATGTCCTATAATCTTTAACTAAATTGAATCTCTAAATGGAGGAATTCCAGACAACCTGGCAAAAACGGTCCACATATTTACCATTCACACAACTTTTGTGAATATAATTATACACACATGTATTTATAACAAATTAGGGGCCTGCTGCATTGAGCACTTTCCACAGATTATCTTCAAATTTTACAACAATATGTGACACAGATATCATTACTATTTCTCTTTTACAAATAAGAAAACTGAATCAGGGAAGTTTGGTAACTTTCTCCATCACACAGTTACCAAGTATTGAAATTGAGATTCAGACACGTCTTTCTCCTAAGTGCAGGTCATCATGCTGCCTGGAGAGGCCAGTTTTCTCATTAGAGAATAGATGGATGAGGAAAAGAAATCAAGAACTAAAATTTCCACATACAAAAATTAATATTGGGCCCTGGCTGGTGTAGCTCAGGGGATAGAGTGTCGGTCTGCAAACCAAAGGGTCACTGGTTCAATTCCCAGTCAGGGCACATGCCGGGGTTGCAGGCCAGGTCGCCAGCAGGGGGTGCTCAAGAGGCAACCACACATTGATGTTTCTCCCCCTTTCTTTCTCCCATCCTACCCCTCTAAGAATAACTAAATAAAGTCTTTTTATTTTAATCATTGTTCAAGTACATTTCTCTGTCCTTTACTCCCATTCCAGGCCACCCACCCATCCCTCCCCACCTCCTTCCCATTTCCACCCCACCCTAGTTTTTGTCCATGTGTCCCTAAATAAAGTCTTTAAAAAAATTAATATTGGGGAAAAATGAAAGTCACCTATTTAAAAAAATAACCTCCTAAATAACAATTTAATAATGCATATGCCCATCTTTAATATCTGTAGTCATATGTCATGTTTAATACAAGGGAAGTTCATTGGTTTCATAACAGGCTCTATTTAACACATTTAGAGTGTGAGCATGCATCCAGTGGCAAAATTAGATAGCATTCATTGATCCCTTGATTTGGCGAAAGCCACAAAAAGTTGTATTTCTCACTCTACAAAGAAACTTGTCCAAATCCAAAAATCAAAGATAGAACAGAGTTGTTGATGCTCCTTTTTTCAAGGATTGACAGGGATTGGTGCAGGAATGGAGAACTGAAAGCAATACTCAGGAATCGTACATGAGTTCAGTATTTCACTGAATCTTTTTTTAAAGGTTTTATGTATTTATTTTTAGAAAGAGAGGAAGGGAGAAAGGCAAGGAGAGAAACATCAATGTGTGGTTGCCTCTCACACGCCCCCTACTGGAGACCCAGCCCACAACCCAGGCATGTGCCCTAACTGGGAATGAAACTGGCAACCTTTTGGTTCACAGGTCAGTACTCAATCCACTGAGCCACACCAGCCAGGGCTCTTTTTTTTTCTTAAGTGAGATATATCTGACATATAACCTTCACTGAAGCGCCAAACCTTACCGTTGAAAGGAACCTTCAAAATCATCTAGTTCAGCCATCCTGCTAAACTAAGTACTGGAAATACCTCTGCAATGTCAGCCCACAGATCACCAAACCTCTACTTGAGTTCCCTAAATAATGGGAAATTCATTCATTTACAAAACTGCTTATGTCATCTACAGGTAGTTTTGACTAATGGGACATTCTTCCAACTGAATTAAATCTTGTAATTTCCATTCACTGATGCTAATTCCAAACTAAAAGACCCCCTAAAAAATGCCTCCCCTACAAGGTTTTTCTACCCAGATTACCCTTCTTGCTACTTTGTCCAGGGTTTTGAATGCCCTTGTGACCAGGGCTAATCTTCTTGGAAAGGCTGGTCAGGGCCACTGAAAACCAAGTCAGTACTGAGTGGTCCAACCCCTGCAAAACTGAGGAGCGTGTCTGATGTTCTCTCCTCGGCATTCCCACCGGGTTTGGAGGCAGCACTCCGCCATGCTGCCCTTCATCTGGCCTTCACTGTTCCCAGGCTAGTGAGGGTATGAGAGGCACTCTCCAATTATTTAATTATCCTTGAGATCTAAGGCCTCGACAACCTTTAGAAACCTCTTAAAAGAAACATCCCTCAACCATAAGTCAACATTAGCATCTACATAAAACCTGTCTTAACTGTCCCACCTTCCCCAAACCCAGAAGAACTGACCATTCCACAGCTTGATCTGAAAAGGCCTGCCAGGAAAAATTCTGGCACAGCTATGTAGGTCTTACCCTGAGTGGAAATGGATCAAATGGTTCCTCTTCTCTCTAACTCTCTAATTCAGAACCTCCCTTTTACTCACAAGCCATTTGCAAGCACTTTGCTTCCCTTCTACCTCCATGCCACCTGAGAACATACTGACTTCCCACTGCCATGCTACAGAGCGAGCCTCAAATGTGGGGAGGAACAGATAAACGGTAGAGCCAGATGTTTACTGCCACAGGTATTTTGGACATGGCCAGTCACCATGTGGAGCCATTGTTCATGTTCAAGCTGGTCACAGAGAAGATCCTTGGCAGTGATGATAGAAAAAATTCTTGTTGCAAAGTACCCAACCCATGTATGTGAATTCTTTCTGATAACGATAAAAGACTTAGTTGTAAACAAGTATCTTAGCAACCCTGTAACACTATTTTCTGGATTTTTGTGTTGAAATCTGGTGAGATTCACTTCATATAAGAACCCAATATTATTGTGGGCAGAGAAATTCACACTGGGTAGTAAATTAGCATTTTATGTACTTGAGAAACTAATGAAAATTCAAGGTAATTGCATTTCATTGGAAGAGGACAAAGAAGTCCACGTGTTTTTTTTTAATTGCAAGCAAACAAATTCATAGTAGAATAAGCTTTAAAAGGGCTTCAAAATGTCCAAAAAAAGCCATTAACTAGAACAAAATACGTAATGAGATTAACAAAATACACACTTGGCTTTAGAGAATTCTTATATACTTTTGATTAAAACATCCTATATGATGCTGTATATTTTCACAGAAAACAAGTTGCCAAAAGAAAAATAAGAATTAAACATTTATAACTGGAGTTAGCTGTAGTAACGAACTGGGTGTGAGTGTTTGACCGCTCTTTGTGCCTTCCAAGTTCTGCAGAAAATTCTGTCCTCTTTTCAATCCATCCACAATGACTGAATTATTAGATGCCAGACTCTGTGTCCTAAAAACATTAAAAATACAATTATTACCATCAAAAGGGGTGAATTTCTTTGTAGCAGTATCACATTTACTAACACTAAAGTGCACTTATCAGATAAATTAACCTTTAAAAATCGAATGAAGTACTTTACGTTTTATTTTCTTAATTTTAATAGAGTCCAATTTATTTTTTAAAACATTTTATTTATTTATTTCTAGAGAGAGGGGAAGGGAGGGAGAAAGAGAGGGAGAGAAACATCAGTGTGCAGGAGACACATGAATCAGTTGCCTATGCACACCCCTAACTGGGGACCTGGCCTGCAACCCAGGCATGTGCTTTGAACTAGGAGTCAAACCAGTGACCTTTCAGTTCACAGGCCAGCACTCAGTCCACTGAGCCACACCAGCCAGAGCACTCTTTAAATTTTAAATGCTTCTCAATAGCACCTCAATTATTTGACAGCTGCTTTCTAAGAAGTTCATATTTTCTCAACAACATCTGTTCTCAGAGCCACTATCAAGTATATTATAGTCAGAAATAAGTTCCTGCCCTGGCTGGGTAGCTCAGCTGGTGAGAACATTGTCCCGATATGCCAAGATTGTGGGTTCAATTCCCAGTCAGGGCACATATAAGAATCAACCAATGAATGCATAAATAAGTGGAACAACAAATCGATGTTTCTCTCTCTGTCCCTCCCTTTCCCTCTAGAAATCAATCAATAAAAGAAAAAGAAATACGTTCCTGATAAATTCTTCTGTACAACTAAAGTAACCAATATAATCCTTTATAATTTATTTTTTGAGAAGTCATATGGAAGGGAAGGGCTAACTACAGTATTTTTCACATTGAAAATGTTCCCTTCCACCTTGGCTGGTGTAGCTCAATGGATTGAGCGTGGGCTGCGAACCAAAGCACTGCAGGTTCGATTCCTAGTCAGGGCACACACCTGGGTTGCAGGCCACAGCCCCCAGCAACCGCACATTGATGTTTCTCTCTCTCTCTCTCTTTCTCCTTCCCTTCCCTCTCTAAAAAAATAAATAAATAAAATCTTTAAAAAAAAAAAAAGAAAGAAAGAAAATGTTCCTTTCCTTGGAGCTGTACGCCATGTTAGTCCCTTATCTAACACATCTGCCTTACTTCAGCCGCACTGGGCATTTTGCTTTTCACATTCCCCTTTTCCTGCTTTCCCTCCTTTTATCCCATGTCCACTACATTAAGATATGTCTCAACAGTGTGTCCTCCGGACCTGACTGGTGTGGCTCAGTGGGCTGGGCATCATCCTGCAAACCGAATGGTTGCCAGTTGAATTCCGGTTAGGGCGTGTGAGAGGCAACTGATGGATGTTTCTTTCCCTCTCTTTCTCCCTCCCTTTCCCTCTCTCTGAAAATAAATAAATAAAATCTTTTTAAAAAAATATGCCCTCCAATAAGTCTTCCATACAGCCCACCACTCTTAATTCTACATCTCTTTGGCAATTACGAAGAATTTATGCTTTGTTCTTGCCCTGGCTGGTGCAGCTCAGTGGAATGAGCACCGGCCTGCAAACCAAGGGGTTGCTGGTTCAATTCCCAGTCAGGGCACGTGCCTGGGATACAGGTCAGGTCCCCAGTGCGGGGCACACAAGGGGCAACCACACACTGACATTTCTCTCCCTCTCTTTCTCCTTCCCTTCCCCTCTCTAAAAATAAATAAATAAAATCTTTAAAAAAAAAGAATTTATGCTTTGTTCTTGTGTTTAATTTGTCTGTTTATTGTTTGTTGGTCTCCTACTAAATTAAACTGTAAACTTCCTGCAGGTGGCCACAATGTCTTATTCATCTCTGTCCCCCAATCCTTATGACAATATGGCATATAATCAATGGTCAAATGCTATCTCCCCTCCTTTTTCTATACATGTCTTTAAGGACTATAGTTTTAAGGGGTTTTTTTTGTTTCTTTTTAAACCCATAAACAACTTTTAAGAAATTAAATTTCTCAAGATTTCACAAATTTAAATTCTCAACTGCATATCAAGCAGTAATTTCCTTATCTATTTTTGTTTTGTTTTTTATTTTGCTTAGCTTTTGACAGAGAGAAAACAGGGAACCCATGGCTTATTCAATAAAACCACCATTGTCTACTTCAGAGACAGTATGTTTTGATAATTTAAAGACATACTATGAATCAGGGGAAGGGTTTACAGGAACAAAGTTAAAAGACACATGGATAAAAACTAGGGGGAGGGTGGTAATGGGAGGGAAGTTGGGAGGGAGGGGTGGGTGGGCTGGATTGGGAGTAAAGGGGAGAAAACTGTACTTGAACAATGATTAAAATAAAATTTTTTAAAAAAGAGAGATGAAATTCAAAAAAAAAAAGACTTACTATGAATCAAACAAATTACTGTTTCAAGCAGAAAAGATCTGTTCCCTGGTAAAGAAGTAAAAATGGCCCTGGCTCATGTGGCTTAGTGGATTGAGTGCCAGCCTGCAAACCAAAGCATCATTGGTTTGATTCCCAGTCTAGCATACATTTCTGGGTTGTGGGACAGGTCCCCAGTAGGAGGCGTGCAAGAGGCAACCACACATTTATGTTTTTTGTCCACCCTTTCTTCCTTCCCCTGTCTAAAAATAAATAAATACAATCTCATTTTAAAAAGTAAAAATGTTTTTAAAAATGCAGACTTCTAGATATTTAGCTTGTTATAAATCAGATTTAGCTTGTTATAAATAATCAGAAATGTCTGCAAATATTTATATGTAAAAACATTCACTGCAGATATATTATAGTAAAAAAATGGGAATAATCAAAATATCAAAGGAAGGGAAAGAATGGTTATATACATGAGGAGGTCTGCATAGTGGAATACTAAGCAGTCATTAAAAAGAATGAGTTGGGTCTATACATATTGACTGAAGGATGGCCATGATAAGTTAGGTGAAAAAAAGAAAGCCACAGCTCTATATGATTTGTTGTTAAAAATAATTACATTTACAAATCATAGAAAAAAGTCTAAAAGAATAAATACTAAACTATTAACAATATTTAGATCACCTGTTGGAATGGGAATAGAAAAAGTTGATACCAAACTATTGAATGGAGACTTCCAGTTTTACTTTTACATTTCTGTATCATTCTACTCTTTCCAAAAACGTGCACAATATTTTAAAGATTTTATTTATTTTTAGACAGAGGGGAAAGGAGGGAGAAAGAGAAGGAGACAAACATCACTGTGGGAGAGAAACACTGATCTGCTGCCTCTCATACACACCTCAACTGGGGACTAAAACCACAAACCAGGCACGTACCCTGACTTGGAATCCAACTGGATACCCTTCGCTTTGCAGAAGGATGCTCAGCCAAGTGGGCCACACCGATCAGGTGTGTATATGTAAACAATAAGTTTACATAACGAAAAAACTATAAAGATATATGCCAAATTTTAATATGACCTTTTAGAAAACTATTTAATAACATGGGAGTTCATGATATACTGTTAACTGAGAAAAGCAACATACAAAAGAGTAACTACAATATGAGTCCAAAAGAAAAAATATATAGATCGATATATTCAGACTGAAGCATCATAAATATACTAAATATAAAAGAACTTTGTAAAAAAGATTTTATTTATTTATTTTTAAACAAAGGGGAAGGGAGGGAAAAAGAGAGGGAGAGAAATATCCATGTGTGGTTGCCTCGCACATGCCCCCTACTAGGGACCTGGCCTGCAACCCAGGCATGTGTCCTGACTGGGAATTGAACCAGTGACCCTTTGTTTCAAGGGCCAGCACTCAATCCACTGAGCCACACCAGCCAGGGCTAAAATAGCTTTTTAAAGTATCTAGATGATAGGGTGATTATAGGTATTTGTTAAAATACTTTTCAGTACTTCTCAAATATTCTATTTTATAACTTGAACAGTGTTATTCAAATAAATTGTCCTGGAAAATACTGGTGGAAAGTAGCCACATCTCTTTCTCAACCTGTGTAAAGCCAGGAATATAAGTGAAAACTTCCAACCCTCAGGTCAGGCAGTGCTTGGTTTATAGCAGTTCCTTCCTATTTTTAGAAATAATTCAAGATTTAGTAGTAGTAGCACAGTCAAATTTTGGCTCACATTAAAAATGAACTATATCAGCCCTGGCCGGTACAGCTCAGTTGCACGAAGTGTCGTCCTGTAAAGTGACCATTTGTGGGTTTTACCCCTGGTCAGGGCACATGCCTGGGTTGAGGGTTCGGTAACTCAGTCAAGGAATGTATACAAGGCAACCAGTCAGTGTTTCTCTCTCACATCAATGTTTCTCTCCCCCTCCTCTTCCCTCCCTTTGCCTCTTGGGGAAATCAGTAAGCATGTCCTTGGGTGAAGATTTTTTTATAATGAACTATATCTTATTATATAAGAGGTTTCATTGTAACTTTATATAAATTTTTCAGTAAAATAAAGGCTGGCAGAATTGTACCATTATAAAAAGTTTACCCAGGAGTATCTCACTAGGTAACTCAACATTCCCTTGATTTTAATAATTCCTGTGAGATAGTGGCTAATCGCTCTGATGTACACTTACCGTGGAGAATCTATTCCACTGTCTCCTGCCATGCTATGATTTTCTGTTCCTTCCGAGTGACTGTGTTCATGTTGGATATCCTGAGCCATCACCGGCACATGTGAAGTGCTGAAAAGTTCTAACTTTTGTGTGAACTGTGTTCTCATTTCCTGAGTACTCTGAGTCCAGCTAGCTGGTTGCTTTCCTGTGTCGCCGACAGAGTCTTGTGGGGTTTCGGCCTCGGAGCTGGCTTTCCTCGTGCTGTAGTAATCAAACATACTTCCATCAGTGGATGCTGAGGCCTGTGTCCATTTAGCAACACTGGGTTCCTCTTCATAGTTAAGACCAGATTGGGTCACTGACTTGAGGCCACAGCTTTCAGCAGAGAGATTAGGTTTTTGGCCTTCACCTGGCTTGAGCAGCCCAGAAGGTTTGTAACATTCATTTCCTTTAAGCACCTGAGGCTCAAAACTCTGTATTTTGCTGTCATACTCAGTCAGAGATCTTTCAGTCACCTTTTGTTTTCCTAAATGATTCCATTCGCTTTCCCCGGTAAAGGAATACTGAATGTGGCTAGGCAGCACTTGACACAAGTCATCATTCTCAGAAAAGTCATCCTCCTCTAGATATAATGAACTGCAGGCACCATCATCATCTTCCGCTTTATTCTGATACAAGGCTTGGTCATCGTCAGAAAGCGCTTCATTTTCTAGACTCCCAGTCTCTGCTTCCTGCACAAATGCCTTTCTCATTAGTGTTTCCTCTGAGTCGCTGTCTTTTCTCTCAGGTTGTCTCAAATGGTTCACACCAAGTGGATAATCCAAAAGACCAAGATTTTGGAACTGGTGTGTTGTCTTATCAACTAATCTACAAGCAGGGGATGCTTGGTCTAAAGAGAAGGGATCTGGTGATGGAAGGACAGTCTGTGTTTCTTTTGCCTCTACTACAAAATGAGAATAACTTTTCCTCAAGACTTCAGGGATTACCTTGTTTTCTCCACCATATACATCATATGTCAACACACTTTCCCTAAAGGAACAGCATGGACTATCATTTTGCAAAACACTACACTGAGAGTAACTTAAAAGGTGATCTCCAAAGTCATCGTTGATGGCTTTGACGGCAGAGTCATTCACGTAAACGGGCTGTGCCCTCAGTTTATCATTGCACTGTTCAGCACATGGCTGCCTGGCCTCCCTCTCAAAGATTCGTGAGGAATCTAAAGATCTTGACCTTTGGAAAGGCTTTCCCTTTGGTCTAATGTGACTGGATTTTAGATCACTGGTCTTCTGCAGGTTGTTCCTTTTGGTTATTTGGCTCCTTCGGTGAGACAAACCCTGGAAAGGATTACTGATTCGTTTTTTATAAATCAAATGGGAACCCAACTCCGATGGGTTCTCACCAAGTGGTTTCTCAACTACTGCTTCATTTGGGCTTTTAATTCTGGGGGTGGGCTCCGTAGCAGGGGGTCTGGGGTGTTTCTCCAGTCTGATGTTTGCCAGCTGAGGCTCACTCCCCTGACTTCTGACTTTGTGTCTGTCCCTGTGAGAGCGGCCCCGCCTCCGAGGCTTTGCAGACCGGCTCTGCCTCTTCTTTACCCCCTCTCGTGAAGGGTATTTCTGCCCAACGGTTAGCAAATCAGTGGAAGTACCCTGGCTATTGTACTTTTTCTGTTCTTCATATTTTTGCATTAGAACGGTATGTTTGACTAAGTTGTCGACAGTCAGAATGGGATTAATTCGTTTGATTATCTCGTGTTCGACGTCTCTCGGGATATTGTCCAAGTTATCTTCATCTCGGACTGGCCATTCTTCCGGTGGGAACTGGGCACAGAAACTCCTGTGCTCAGTTCTGGACTTCTCCTTTCTGGAGATACTGCGCCAGAAGAGGCTGAAGCCAAACTTCTTGCCTTTGTCTCTGTCTTTTGTGCATGGTAAAGGTTTGGTGCTCTCAGAGACGTGCTTCTCCTCACACGCAGAAACTGCTTGATTCTGTACCAAAGATCTGGATTCCCCAGGACCTTTCTGGCCTTTTCTAGTCACTTCTGGAGCAGCTGGTAGTTCCCGTGGATCTTGCGTGCACACAGCAGGGAAACACTGGCAAGACTGACAATGGGAAATGGGGGCAGCATTTTCTTTGGCCAACTCTGCAAACTCTGCAAACTCTGCACAGCTCTCCATGCTCACCAGATATGTGACGCAAGCTGGCGTCGCACGCCTTTCACCTGATCGGACTCCCTTACTGTCTTGGGGGTTTGTATTTGTGATGAAGTAGGTCTGAGGAGTAACTATGAAATATCCTTCTCCAGTGTGATAAATCTTCCTTTCTTTAATCAGAGTTCCCAGAGTGGTATAGAGAATATCTTGAGATGGAATTGCAATGCCTAAAACAAAAGCAGTTTACACTGTTAGATTTTGAAGAAGAAACACTGTAATAAGCAAAATCAGTAACACAGAAATGACCACACATTTGCTTGATGAACCTAGAGCTAATTATAACACATTAATATACATAATTAAAATGCCAAAGAAGCATTAACAACCATCGTTCAATTGAGTAATAGGAATATAATTTGGTCCACACAAAGACATATGGATAGGTAATAGTTAAGTAGAGAAAAAAAATGTGAGTTCACTCAAATAAAACACTAAGTTATACAACCTGTTATAAATTTAAATTTTGCTTAAGGAAGAAAGCATGTGTAGGAGGAAACGTGGGAGTTTTTGAAAACCAGTCTCAGCCCTGCCTGGTGTGGCTCTGTGGGTTGGGCATCATCCCACAAACCAAAAGGTCACTGGTTCAATTCCTGGTCAGGGCATGTGCCTGCACGCAGGCCAGTTCACCGGCGGGGGCGGGAGAGGTACGAATCGGTGGATGCGTCTCCTCACACACCAGTGTTTCTCTCCTCCTCTTTCTCCCTCCCTTCTCCTCTCTAAAAATAAATACATAAATTCTTAAAAAAAAAAAAGAAAGAAAGAAAGGAAAAAGCCTCATAGCTTAAATCTTAGGAATCCAAAGAGAAAAAATGAAACCAGTTCTTGCTTGGGTGAGGGCAAACTACCTAATATCTAGATTATAGTGTTTTTTCAAACTGAAAAAGTAACTAATAATTTTAAAATAAATTTCCAAGTAGCAGGGTTCAAAATTATACTTATATTGTGAAAAGATGTTCAAGATGTTTGTGTAAGTATAACACTGGAAGAAAATACATCAGTATGTTAACCTTGGTTTCTTTTGGGTGGTGATACTGTAAGTGGTTATTTCTCCATATTTTCAAGATTTTTTTATAATAAGCATGTTCATTTTATAATGTAAAAACCGGAAAATAAAAATTTTTCATTTTTCTCTCCTACACATTGGGACATCATGCAGCTACGAAAAAAAAATGGGATCAGACCTGGCTGATGTGGCTCAGTGGACTGAGTGCTGGCCTGTGAACCAAGCGGTCAACAGCTCGATTCCCAGTCAGGGCACATGCCTGGGTTTCGGGCCAGGTCCTCAGCTGGGGACAAGCAAGAGGCAATAGATTCATGCATCTCTCACACACTGATGTTTCTCTCCCTCTCTTTCTCTTCCCCTCTCTCTAAAAGAAATGAATAAAATCTTTCAAAAAATGGAATCACCCAATTTGCAATGAAGATGATTTATAATAGAAACCACCAAACACATACAATGAACTAACAGAGAAAAACTTGTTACTCTACCTGGGTAATGTTTCATCAAATGCTCCAACAGTGATTCCTGTGTTACTACAATCTGAGCAGCATTCATATCAGATACAGCACAGCAAAGAACTTCAGCCAAAGGAATAAACTGTGATTGGGCTATTGGATTCATTTGCACTGGAAAGACATCACCTAAATTGGAGATTAAAAAAAAAAAGAAAAGGTGATAAATTTGATCAAATTTAAAATATCTGGAATTAGTGAATCAAGAATCTTTATAACGACTGAATAGCAGGTGGAACTGCTATTCTTTCCTCGGTACTCAGAATGTGTTAATATGACATGCATAAGAATAGAAACTGTAGAAGACAAAAGTTTACATTAAAGTTCCTATTTTTAAGAAGTCTGTAGTATTTGTCAATACAAGAAAAAGTTTCTAGCACTGGCTGGTGTGGCTCAGTGGACTGAATGTTGGCCTGTGAACCAAAGGGTTACTGGTTCAATTCCCAGGCAGGGCACATGCCTGGGCTGCAGGCCAGGTCCCCAGTAGGGAGCATGTGAGAGACAATCACACATTGATGTTTCTCTCCCTCCTTCTTCCTCCCTTCTCCTCTCTCTAAAAATAAATAAATAAAATTTTTAAAAAATTTAAAAAGTTTCCATATGAAAGGCACAAAGTGCCAAAGTGCTATCATAGTTCAGGTCAGACAATACCTATATGACAATTCACATATTTCAAAGCACTTTTTGCCCTGGCCGGGTAGCTCGGTTGGTTAGAGCATCATTCTGATATACCATGGTTGTGGGTTTGATCCCAGTCAGGAAACATATAAGAATCAACTGATGAATGCAAAAATAAGTGGAACAATAAATCAATATTTCTCTCTCTCTCTCTCCTTTCTATTCTATCTTTAGAATTCAGTTAACATTTGTAATAGGTTTTAGTTATTTATTTTTTTGAGAGAGGGGAAGGGAAGGAGAAACAGAGGGAGGGAAATATCCATATGCTAGAGATGCATCAATTGGTTGCCTCTCCCACATCTCCAACTGGGGATCTGGCCCACAACCCAGGCATGTGCTTCAGTTGGGAATTGAACCAGCGACCTTTTGGTTCACAGGCCACCACTCAATCCACTGACCCACACCAGCCAGGGCAATAATATTTTTTAATCATTTTTCAGTCCTGGCTGGTGTGGCTCATTTAGTGAGAGTGTTGTCCTGTAAACTGAAAGGTCACAGGTTTGATTACCAGTCAGGACACGTGCCTGGGTTGTGGGTCTTATCCCTGGTTAGGGCAAGTGCAAGACACAGCTGCTCAATATTTCCCTCTCCCACCCATGTTTTTTTCACTCTCTCTCTCCCTCCCTTCCTCTGTCTCTAAAATCAATAAGCAGGTCCTTGGGTGAGAAGAAAAGAAAAAAAAAAAAGCATTTTTCAGCCCTGGTTGGTATGGCTCAGTTGGTTGCAACGTAGTCTGGTAGACCAAAGGGTCACGGGTGTGATTATCTTATCAGTCGGGGCACATACCAAGGTTGTAGGTTCAATCCCTTGTAGGGGTGAGTAGGACAAGGCAACTAATTGATGTTTCTCTCCCCCTCCCTCTATCTCTTCCACCCCATTTCCCCTCTCTCTAAAAGCAATGAAAAAAAGTCCTCAGGTAAGGATAAAAATTATTTAAAAAGCATTTTTTTCTATTAGCTATCTGAGACAGACAGGGATGTGATTATTTCTTTAAAATATGTAAAGGCAGAGGCAGGTGGCAGTAGGAAAAGGGGAGGAAGGGTGACAGCAGCACTGGAGCGCTCCTCCAGGGACCTCCATTTAGGGAAGAGCCCTCCCTTCTCTCCAGGTCCCAGCTCCCGCATGTCTGGGGCAGTGGCAAGGGCTGTGAGACTTCGTTTGGGGAAAATGATTACACATAAAGCAGGGAAAACACCAATTCAGGTATTACACAAATACCAACAAATACCAAATGAAGATCAAAAACATCCTGGTTTATGAATATGAAAGATCCTACGTGCAAATACACGTGCCTACTTTCACATTCAGAGTAATTGTTGGTGACATAACCTGCACAGGTGAAGGAACAAGCAAGACGCTGGGAAAACACAGAGCTCCAGAGGCTGCCATAAGCATTTTGAAAGTTAATGAAAGTATTTGCATGATCCCTTAATGCCTGATCCTTCCAAGCAATTGAAGAACCTGGCTCTTCCATTCATTACAGGACCTGGCTATTCATCATGGCTGGAGACTTCCTGAATATGCCCTTTCCCAGGAGGGAGGCCCTGCTCATCAGAGAGAACATACCACAAGGTGCAGGATGCAGTCCTTTATGGAAACTGGAAAGGCAGCATCAAACAAGCCAAGAGAAATGCTGCTGAGAAGTTTCTTTCCAAAGTTGGTAATATTTCTCTAGAGAACCACATTTGTTTTTCTTTTTTTAAAGATTTTATTTATTTATTTTTAGAGAGAGGGGAAGGGAGGGAGAGAGAGAGGGAAACATCAATGTGTGGTTGCCTCTCGAGCACCCCCTGCTGGGGGCCTGGCCCACAACCCATGCATGTGCCCTGACTGGGAATAAAACTGGCCACCCTTTGGTTTGCAGGCTGGCGCTCAATCCACTGAGCCACACTAGACAGGGCTGGGAACCACATTTCTTTAATAAATGTAGTATGATATTCTTTTTTAAAGAATGTATTTACTTATTTTATCTTTAGAGAGAGAGGAAAGAAGGGAGGGAGAGCAACACTGATATGAGGGAAAAACATTGATCAGCGACCCCGGCAGGCACCCTGACTGGGGACCGAACATGAAACTGAGACATATGCCTCAATTGGGAATCAACTCTTCATTTGATTCTTCATTTCTCAGAATGACACCCAACCGGTGGAGCCACTCCAATCAGGCAGTACAATGTCCTTTGGGATGTACTTGGAATTCATTGAGCAATTCTCCTGGTGAAAATACTAGCCTACTCAAAAGAAGCCTCCTCAGTATTCCAAATACAGATTACATACAACTGCTTCGGGAAATCGCCAAGGAACAAGGTTTTAATAATAATATACTTGGCTGTAGAAGAACTGGGTGCCAATGACAGTTTCAGTGTCTCGCCAAACTGCCCACCAGTCCCATCGCTATCAGGGCTCTGGGATCTCCGGCGGCAATGCACAGAGTGATGCCGCTCACCATGCTTTGTAGTACTTAAAGACAATAGCAGAAAGAATGTAAACTTGGAGCAACTTAGAAAAGACCCTTCAGCAGCACATGTACAGTTCCTCTTTCACCCCTTCCCAAGTAAAACATTTACTGTAATACTTGAGGTTGTGTGTTGTTTATAAATCTCTTTCATAGATTCCATTGATGCTACACATTTAATTATGTCTTAGTTATTTAACTCTTTTTAAATTGCTTCAACTTTGTACTGGTATAATGTACTTATAAATCTTGCACCATAGACAGAGTATAGCACCCATTTGACAATGTACAAGGAAGAAAGAAACTGCATATTTATTGATAATGATGATGATGGTGGTGATGAAGAAATAAAACTGCTAACAGCAGTCAAAAAAATATATAAAGCCATAGAAAGCTCAAATAATTGTCCCAAGGTGTAAAAGCAAGTAACATGACAGAAATAGGTCTTCTGACACCTAATCCCAGTATTTCATTATTCCACACTTTTACTGATTGGAACGATTAAGACTTGAACTCTCTTTGCCATATCTACTGTGAGGATGAAGACCATTCTCAGCAGTCAGACTGTTGACATTCCAGAAAATGTCGATGTCACTCTGAAGGGACACAGAGTTACTGTGAAGGGCCGCAGAGGCACCCTGTGAAGGGACTTCAAACACATCAGTGTACAGAACTCAGACTCCTTGGAAGGAAAAAGAAGAGGCTGTGGGTTGACAGATGGTGGGGAGATAGAAAGGAGCTGGCCAACGTTCGCACCATCTGCAGTCACCTACAGAATATGACCAAGGGTGTCAGTTACCCTGGGCTTCAGTTGCAAGATGAGGTCTGTGTATTCCCACAGCGTCACTATTCAGGAGAATGGTTCTCGTGTTGAAATAAGAAATTTCTTAGGCAGAAGATATATCCGCAGGGTTTGGGTGCAGTCAAGCATTGCTTATTAGGTATCTGAAGCCCAGAAAGATGAGTTGATTCTTGAAGGAAATAACATTGAACTTGTACCAAATTCAGCAAGCTACAACAGCTGCAAACAAGGATATCAGAAAAATTTTGGATGGTATCTGTTTTTGAAAAAGGAACAGTTCGGCAGGCTGACAAATAAGATCTAAGTTGTCTGTCCAGCTATTGAAATAGCAAGATGCCAGGTGACTCCTCAGGCATATCTGTGATATTCTTAAAATGCAATAAAAGCCATGTGTTGGGGGGTAAAGGGAAAAAGAAGACTTTGAAAAGAAAGGGCAGAAGTGTTTTCCAATTAGCAAGAAGACATGGAGCAAAACCATGGAAGGAGGAAAGCAAAAGGTATGTAAGAGCACAGACAGAGTTACACTCGGTTAGACAAGGTTTAGGACTTCTGTCTGAACAAAATGGAAGATAAGGCTGGAAACGTAAGCTGGACCACATTGCCTTTCCTCCTTACCAACTTATTTTATGTTCTTCTTAACTTGCCATTACTCGGTTGAGTTTTATATTCTGCTGGACATCCAAGGGAACCCCTGAATTAATTGGAAATAAAAGAGTGGACTCAGGAAAGAACTAATAGAGATGGGATTTGAAGCTAAGGAGTAGAATCAGTTCTTTAATAGAAGAGTAAAGACAGGTGTCAAGGAACACTTAACTAAGAGGCTAATCTACATTTAAGAGAGAGGAAAAATAGTAACCCACAAAAGAGGGAAACCACAATAATGAGGGTAGAAGAAAGCAAACCAAAAATATGAGAGGAAAAAAATACATCACAATGAATAGCAAAACAACAATGTCAAATGTTCAAAAGGGATCAAAATGGTTGAGGGAGGAAAAGGGGCCACCGGATTTCTTGATGGAAAGATGACAATAGGGACTTTCAAGAGATCTGTTTCCATAGAAAGGAACGCAAATTGAATTCAGGTTGAAGGGAAGGGAGTTGGTGAGGAAAAAGTGAGGTAAATGAATTTCCTTCTAGGCCAGGCTTCCTCCATGTTTTGGGCCAGATATAGGGTGGCCAACCATCCCAATATGCCCTAGTCGCCCTAGCCGGATCATTATTTTGTTGTGCGGGGTTGTCTTGTGCATTGTAGGCTGTTTAGTGGTGCCCTTGGACTCTGTCCACCAGGTACCGGTAGTTATCTCCCACATTCTCAGCAACCACAAGTGTCTGTGTTGCCAAATGTCTGGGGGATTAAAGGTGCAGGTAGAAGGACTAGCTTAGCATTGAGCAAGATGTTATTTCACCTGAGACTTGAGGGGAAAAAACAGGGTGGCAGAAGACTGGAAATATACTAAGGGATAGAAGAAAAAAATCGCACAGCAAAGTTATTTGATCTCTATAAAGTTAGACAGGGAGAGAGCAGGCAGGCATGGGATGAGGAAAAAATGGGAATGACAACATGAAGGGTGGAAAGAAAGTTTGAGCTGTTCTTGGAGCATATTAGGAAATTAAAAAAAAACAGTATGAAGATTATGAAGGAGCACTCAGTCTCAAGGTGATTTAAGTGTGGCGAGAGCCAGGGAGGCCAGCAGTGCTCCTACAAGTTTAACATGCACCTGAGAATCATCGGGGGATTGTGCTAATGCACAGATTTTGATTCAGAAGGTCTGAAGTAGAACCTGTGATTCTGCATTTCTAACAAGCTCCCAGGTGATGTCCATTCTTTGGAGGTCAGGGGTGAGGGTGTTAATGACTACAATGTTAAAGTAGCTAACCATTCAACAAATAAACATGGCCCTGGGACTACAGGGGGAGGCAAGTGTGGCCAGAAGGGAGGCAAAGAACTGAGAAAACTTTGGCCATACATACCCTGCAGGGACAGTTCAGAAGCAAGCGCACCGCACTGGTCGCTGAGGGGAGGAAGGTGGTGAGGACTGGCGAGTGAGAAGGGTTGCAGCCCACACTGGGGAGCAGTCCCTAATACCTACTGTATCTGCACGAAGATAAAAGACTTCCTTAAGGAAATGGATAAACAGTGTGCTGTTATACCTCGCTGGTCTGTTTTCTTGTTTACTTAAGCTTCTCTGTCCGACAGGCTGGGGTGCCTTATCCTTGGAAGGGCACAACTCAGGGCCGAATCGCTGCTGTGACATCCTAGGGAAGGATCTCCTCTTGGCATGCTTGTGGCTATCCCCCTGGATTCTGAGAAGCTAGGATGAACGGCTAATCAATTAATTAGCATTTCAAAGGGCAGTGGTGAGAGATGGTGCTCTGAAGCCATCCAAGTGGGATGGCAACTGCCTTAAACTAAAAATCCTCCTAGAAGTCTACCTCTAAGCTAACGGTAATAAGGCTCTCTCCTTAACTTCATTTCCTCTTTGCTTTTCTTCTTCCCCTCCACATCTGAGATTTACCTTCTTCTCTGTCAGCTCCCTCCTCAACCGGACAAAACATAAAATTAAAGTACACTTTCAAATATTTGCATACTTCTTTAACATAACTCTATGTGCCTATTTAAAATAAGTGACTCTAAACTTTTATATATCTCCCTTTCTCATCTCCCAAAACTCTGTGACTTTTTTCTTGTATGTGATCTTAAGTTGATCGCCTTTCCCCATTTCATGTGTACTAGAAGTCCATAATTCAAACAGGATGGGGGAATGGTCTCCTCTCTTAGAAACATATGGCCTAAAAAGTACTGGAGTAGAGGGCAAAACCTAAGAAGGCCTTCTTGCTTAATCACACAACACACCTTCAAGCCTCACCTCACCACTACCCTAACCCTAGTCACTCTGAACTTTGAGATGGGGGAGGGGCAGGACATATCGTGGCAGCTCTTTTCTCTGCAAACGAAATGTGAGAGTCGTTACTGAGGTCCATTACTTGGGGCTCTACTATGCCTTTGGGCTAGACCTGAAGTAGCCCATTTTCTAACTCAATCCTTAAACTCAGTCCTCTTTCTGCAGGAAAAACTTACAATCAAAATAGATTTTCCATGCGGCTAGGGAAAGGGTTGCATGGGATGTTCCTATTTATTTCTTTGCAACCTCTTGTCATATCTACAATTATTTCAAAATAAAAGTTAAAAAGTAGATTTCTCAGAATGCACTCTATTTGGTTGGCAAGAAGAAATGTATGAGAAATAGAACTTTTTTCTTCCATTTTTAAAATCCCAAACAACTTCTTAAAAAGAATCCTAACACTGCATGCCAAATCCAAAGACACTCTTAGAAACTGTATTCACAATTCCTACTGGTGTGGCAAATGTGTATCTCAGTTTTTAAATGTTATGTATTTTTCATTTTTAAATGTATTTTAAATTATAGGTGACATTCAGTATTAGTTTCAGGTGTCATCATAGGGATTGAACATTTATATACCTTATGAAGTGAACACCGCAAGAGTAAACAAATCCACTACCAACTAGGAAGACAACTTATCTTTTCTTCTCCTTAAAATGAATACAACTGTAAGTCAGCTGCATTTTAGAGAACATGCTAAATCACATTTAACCTCTGCTTTGGAGCTCCCTTCTAGACAAAGCTTAGAAGTTTCTCAGTACATTTCCTTCAGAGCCGTTGCTAAGTTACGCCTGCAGGTGCATAAATCAAGAGTTCCTTGTGCAGGAAAGCAGAGTGAACCCTGACACGGGAACATCTGTGTTGGACGCAGGAATTATTTTCAAGCTACAGCCATAGTTTGTTTTGGTGACTTCTGCTTTTCTTGGGGTTTTGGAATACAATAACTAAAATACAAAAATTAACATTTTGTGTCTAAAAGCCCACTTATAGATTTCACAATCAGAGAAGGCCAGCCCTGTGTTTTTAGCCTCAACTACTAATGTAATTGAAGAGCACCCTTAAGTTCAGGCCTGCTATGGGCCTCCGACCTCTGAGAAGGAGCAGGGATCAGAAGCCTAGGAGAGGCTGGCCGGCAGAGTAAACAGTTCACAGCAATGCTCTCTGTTGACACAGCCTGATACTCTTGGGTTCTGTGGAAATTGGAAAAGTGTTTAGGCTGAAAGACTGGTTTCACAAAAAACATCAATAAAGCAGAACCACGCAGACTTGTGCTTACTGCATTTAATGACACCTTTTATGCAAAGAAGATTTTTATTAACTTATTGATACCTTGCTGCATTTCCAAAGAATTTAGTTGGTATATAAAATTTGTTTAAATTTCTAAATTGTGATAAGGCAAGTTATGAGTTTTAAAACAATTACTTTTTATAAGTCTACTTTTGGGGAGAAAAAATAGTGCAAGGCAAATTAAATGTATGCAGCATGTAGATGCCCAACCAGCAAATGAAAATATAGAATTCTTCTTAACTATCAAAACTGATGAAATCCAGTAAAGTCCAGGGCAGGCCCTTTTAGCTTGGGATCCTAAAACTGTGAGTAGAGTCAGCCTCCTGTGTGAGGGACATAAATTCACGTAACCCTAGGCAATTAATCCCTGCCCCCTGGAGCCTAATGACGGTGGCCTGCACAGCCCTTGGCCAATAGGAGCAGAACCCTGGAAAAGTGTAGCTTATCCTGGAGTTGGTGACAATAGTTCCACAATAATCTGGTGCAGTCAAAGATCTCATGAAAATTCTGAGGAAAGGGGGGTGGTTTCTTTATGTCAGGGCACAACGGCCCCTCCATATGCTTCAGGTGGAAGCCTCTAGACAGCCTCTGGACGAATGCCCGTCCTGGCTGTTTTCTAGCAGCAAAGAAAAGTGGCTGAAAGAGCCACTTCCTGGCCAGTTCATGAGGTGTGAATACTCATGCCCCAAGGTAAAACAGCAAGAGGTACATTCACAACAAATACGGACACAGCGAGGCTGCTGTTCCCCAGACCCAGAGAAAAAAGCTGAAGTAGATCAAGCAAACCCTCCCCAAGCTGTGGTACTGAAGAAATCTTCAACCAGGGATACTGGACTCCTACATCTGCCAGTT
This sequence comes from Tonatia bakeri, assembly GCA_004024845.1. Classification (NCBI taxonomy): domain Eukaryota; kingdom Metazoa; phylum Chordata; class Mammalia; order Chiroptera; family Phyllostomidae; genus Tonatia; species Tonatia bakeri. The sequence continues at coordinate 35,540 of PVIA01003908.1, read as the reverse complement.
ACAGATCATCAGTTGGAAGATTTAGTATAATTAAAGCAAGCCTAAACGTTTCACCCTCATAAATGCGAAGCACTGGTGTCAGCAGAGGGCTTGTCTAGCATAGTTATTTTCCTTAGGATTGGTGGGGAGGGAGCAGCACACGCCTACAGAAGAGTAAAGCAATACTGGGGTTTGAACATCTTCTCTCCACTCCTTAGAGGTGACTGATTATCAATTAGTTTATGGCAAGTTTTGTATCATGACCATTTTAGAGGCAACAGCCAGATGCAAACAAGACATGTGACCTCAGGTCTCCAAGTGAGAAAGACAGAACCCACATCAATTTACAGTCAGCCTGGCCCAATCCTGTGTTTGCTTTGTCCACTGAGAAAACTCTTGACACATTTTTATCAAAATTGTGTTTTATTTTTTTCTCAAATGACATGCACAAGGCTATTTAATGCTACATTTTTGTTGTCATTATAGCAAAAGACTAAAGGAAAAAAATAAAACATTTGTTTACAAAGAGGAGACTGGTGAAATGAGCAATGGCAAACACAGTGGTGCACTGTGGAGGTATAAAAAAATAATGAGAGCCCTGACTGGTGTTGCTCAGTGGGCTGGGCATTGTTCCACAAAGTGAAAGCCCACTGGTTCGATTCCCAGTCAGGGCACATGCCTGGGTCTGGTCCCCAGTTGGGCACATACGAGAGGCAACCGATCGGTTTCTCTCTCACATGGATGTTTCTCTCCCTCTCTTTCTCCCTCCCTTCCCCCTCTCTAAAAATAAATAAATAAAATCTTTAAAAAAATAATGAGAAAGATCTGTGTATGATATCGAATATCTGGCTAATTTTGGTCACCCTTTAGTCCTCCCAAGTAATAAAAATATTTAAAAAAAATTTTTTAGATTTCATTTATTTTTAGAGAAAGGGCAAGGGAGGGAGAAAAAGAGGAAGAGAAACATTGATGTGTGAGAGAAAGGTTGCCTCTTGCATGCCCCTACCAGGGACCTAGGCCAAAACCCAGGCATGTGCCCTGAGTGGGAACTGAACCAGTGACCCTTTGGTTCGCAGGCTGGCACTCAATCCACTGAGCTATACCAGCCAGGGCTTATCACAAATAATTTTTATATTACCAATAAAGTCAGTTTTACATTTTACGTTTCAGTCTATGATTAAACTTTATTTAAATTTTGTAAAAACTGAATGGTAAAAGGTAAGGGGTTTTTGTTTGTTTGTTTGTTTGTTTGTTTGTTTGTTTGCAAATAGTGTCCATTCATTGCAGCATCATATGTTAAAAGATTCTCCTTTTGCCATTTAGTTGCTTTGGCACTTTAGAATTTCTTGCCCTCATCCACTACCTTAGAAGGGCAAGGCCTTCTTGGACTGCTATTCATCCTGGGAGCCATACCACGTTCTGGCTACCGGGCTGTCGCAAAGGAGAAGACACTGGGGTTTGTGGCTCTGGGGAGAGAGCTGAAGGGACCGCTGCCAGGTTCCCTGGCGGAGTTCTTTTCCACACTGCAGCCGCCATCTTTCTTTGAGTGTGTTTCTTTTGATATCTGACACTACAGTTAAATTTCAGGGACAAAATTAGTTTTACACAAAAACTTTACCTTTAGTGGAAAGGTAGTATTTCCATTTTATCTTATATCTACATTTATCTTATATTTTAAAGCACCTAAACAAATTCCAAAAGGGCCTCCTCATGGAAACTAAATTATGACATTTTAATTTGGGGTGCTTGCATGTGATTCTAAGATCCGTAAAAGACTGTGCTACCAAATATGCAAAACAAAGGAGGGCTCTTTGGAAATGTGGAAAGCATTCACATCAGAACTTTTTTTGTGTCATGCTATAACACGATTTGCCATAAAATTAAATTCTAGGCAAAACCGATCCTTCACTTGTTTCATATTCAAAACACAAACTTTTCTCTAGTATAAAAATATTCAGTTCCTACACAAATGTGTTTGTGAACCCTGTGCTAGGCAGTCTGCCAAAAACTCATGCAATATTGACCTTCAAACAGTTAAACTGAGCTACTCAAACTCTGCTAATTACCCGGACATGTGAAATCTGAGACCATCTTTTTTGGGCGCCTGTATTGAATCACGCTGTGGGAAAGGTACCTTCTGCGTGCATTAGACATGACAATAGAGCATGAATAAAACAGCATGCAGATACACTCAAGTTTAATAAAAAAGGATGTTTTGTTCTAAGTAATCCAAGAAGCTTCCCTGATTTTAAACTGTACTTTTATCCAATACAGAATTTCCAAATTTCTTTAACATTAAAATTAATCCTGACCTTTAAAAAAAATGAAAGTATTTTGTAACAACATGCATTTCATCAGAGATAAGATGCTTTGCGAAAATTTCTGCAGCTTTAAATAATTAGATCTATTGTGTTATAACTTTAAATAGGTCCAGGAAATCAAACAAAATGGGAACAAAAGGGAAGGTTTCAGGCCAGCAAAACCAAGCCACTCTCCGCGTCACCCTTTTATTTTAGTCAAATAAAGAACACAAACACTTTCCTCCGCATTCAGAAACAAAAGAGTTCCAAGACTCAGAAACTGGCTGTGGTCTGAGGGCAGCAGGTTTAGCCACCAGGGCAGCTGAAGTTCTTTCTCAAGCACGACGATGTTTATTTTGGACTCCCAGACAAATGGTTCCCCTTCTGGGAAATGCCCTCTATTGAAAAGCTGAAGGCTTCCCTCAGAAGCTGGGCTGTTCAACAGCAGGAGTCCTCAGTGCTATCTTCTTTAATGGCCATCAAGTGATACATTCATTAACATCCACTACCAGTTGGACTGCAGAGGCCTTGGGCCACTTGTGATTCAGACACACCAGGATTTGGCTGCCAGGAGAGACGAAGAGGTGGTCCCACCTCAGGGAGCCCCTTGAGCCAGACTCTAGCAGCCTTCCCCCACGGCCAGCACCCTCACTTTGGGTGGAGATACAGGGACTACAGACTGGGAGGGGAGGGTGTGAACAACTCAACCCCTTTGGTTTTTTAAAAACGCTAAAACTCATTCACCTTCAGCCCCAAAGCCCTTCAGGTATCTGGGTGCCCTTTCCTAACTTCTCTTCCCTTCAAGCCTTCCACTTTGGATATGTTAATGACTTGCCCAAGTGTGTCAGTTTTCTAAAGCTGTCAAAATAAATTAACATAAACACAGCTAGTGGCTTAAAACAACACAAATGTATTATCTCACTGCCCACAGGTGAGAAATCTGGCGGGCTCCTCTGCTCTGGGTCCCATGGCCCGGGCTCTAACTGGGGAAAGACTCTGCTCCCACACTCACTCAGATTTCTGGCAGAATTCAGTTCCTCCTGGCCAAAGGACAGAGGACTGCGGTCCCTATCCCCCTGATGGCTGTCTGAGGGGAGCCTCTTCTCAGAAACTTAACGCCACCTGCATTTCTTGTCATGTCCTCTAACTCTTCAAAGACAGCACCTTCTTCCTGCTCAGACTAGCTCTTCCCATTCTTCAGTTGCCTCGCTTCTGCTTTCAGGCAGAGAAAGTTCTCTGCTTTTACGAGCTCATGTGATGAGACTGGGACTACCCAGGTACTCTAGGATAATCTCCCTAGAATCTATAACCTAAGCACATCTGCAAAGTCCCCGTTGCCACCTAAGGTAATAATATATTAGGTCAAGTAATCTGATGGGGGTTCTAATCCAGAGCTATGTGGCTCTGAGTTAGTCACCTCTCTGGGTCCCACTTTCCTCGTCTATAAATGTGGGGCTGAGCTAGATCAACATTTCCCAAAATGTGTTCTGTGGAAATTTGTTCTATGAAATGCTCTGCGAGAAAAGGGTCCCAAGGTCAAATGTTTGAGAAATTGCTTGGAGTCACCATACACGGTTAAAGGCTCTGAGAACTGTAATGGACAACCTAGTTTAACCCAACGTTTCCCAAGCCTATGTGGCAACAATCCCTTTTCTGCAATGCCTATTATTGCTGTGACTTTAAACTGGCCTCCCCCTGAATAATCTGTACTTTCTCATCTCAGCAGCCTTGTCCTTATTTCCTCCACCTACAGCACTCTCTCCCACACCGAAGTGTTTAAAAATTCTCTCATGAAGACTGGCTCAAATGCTAACTGGCTCTCCCGTGAACTATTCTCTAATCCCCTCAAATGTAGATATATTCTTCTTCCTACACCAATCAATTAAGAAAAATTAAATAAGTGGTTACTATAGTGCAGCATTAAGTGCTCAAAAAACACTGATAAATTGATCAGAGCATCATCCTGATACATCAAGGTTGTGAAATTGTGGGTTTGATTTCTGGTTAGGGCACAAAGATCAAAATGAATACATAAATAAATGGAGCATTAAATCTGTTTCTCTCTTTCTCTCCTGCCCCCAACACCTCTCTTTAAAATCAATAAATAAAAAATTAAAACAAAAAAAACACTGATAGAGCACAATCCTTCATTCCTCACCCAGCAAACATTTATTGACCACACGCCAGTTACTGGGGCTCCGGCAGTGAACAGGACACAGTCCTTGCCTTCGAGAGGCTCCAATTCTAGCAGAAGAGCAGTGGTCTGAGGCGATCATAATGCAACATGAGGGTAATAATTGGGAAGACTGGGACTCAGTATTCCTCGGTCCCCCTCCTGAATGCCATTTTCAGAAGAGTGTGGATGTTTTGGGGAGGACTATCATAAGGGATAAGCGTCAGATTTGTCCTGTGGGGTCTTGGGGTACCTAAGCATAGAACAGAGGGAGCCCTGGTTTGGTCAGGCAGACCTGGACCCAAATCCTCCACTTCTACTTCCAGACTGTGTGCCCCTCCAGTAGTCATTAGTGGCCATAACTGTTCAATGCGATTAATAGTATCTGGCTCATAGGTTATTGTGTGAAAACATCTAGAAGTACCTGGAAAAGATTTGACACATAGTTTGTCTATCAAGATTGGCACTCTGTAACTTTTCTTCTCAAAATAGGGATATTAAACTTGACCATCCCTTGTTTCATGTCATTATTAGTATTTCAAGTTTCTCTTGTAAGGCTGTGGCTCTGCACGTGGATGGATCTCTCAGCCAATTCTGACTTTCCCCAACTCCTGTCACCTGACTGACCAGACACCAGTCCTGACCACAACCTGGAGAAAACCTGGAAAAAGACAATTTATGTTGGGAAAGCCTACTGCTAGTCCTGCTTTGCTCTGTTTGGTGATATTTTGTTGTGACCCTCGTGGCAGATATTGTAGGACTGGCACGTTCAACACACGTTCCCAATTACCGTTTTCCTTGCCTTCTTCTAGTGTGGAGGCAGGAGAGCATGTTACCCCAATTCCCAGCCTCACTTTGAAAAAAAACAAAACACGACTTTCTTTTTCTAAGCATTTTTTTAAGATTTTATTTATTTATTTTTAGAGAGGGAAGGGAGGAAGAAAGAGAGAGAGAGAGAAACATCAATGTGTGGTTGTTGGGGGCTGTGGCCTGCAACCCAGGCTTTTTCTAAGCATTTTTTAAAAAGATTTTATTTATTTTTGGAGAGAGGGGAAGGGAGGGAGAAAGTGAGAGAAAGAAAAATCAATTGGTTTGATCCAAGTACTAACCAGGCCCGACCCTGCTTAGCTTCCGAGATCAGACGAGATCAGACGCGTTCAGGGTGGTATGGCCATAGACAATTGGTTACCTCTCAAAAGCCCCCAAACCAGGATCACTGAACCGGTGACCTTTTGGTTTGCAGGCCAGCGCTCAATCCACTGAGCCATCCCAGCCAGGACCCAGCCTCACTTTACACCAGTGAATCACTGTGGTCAATGAGATTAGAGGTAGCTGGCTGGCACTGCCAGGATAGGCCTCTCAAGGAAAAGGCCCTTCCTTCATTTTTTACCCTTATACTCTTCTTTCTTCCAGCCCAGATCTTGAAGAGGATGCAACTACCTTGTGACTGTGAGTTGACAAGCATGATGTCAAAAACCACCCACTAAGGCAGGCAACACAGACAGAAAGAGCACAGGTGTCTGAAAGCCGCGCTGAGCCACTGTGTTGGCCCCAGGCTACCTACCTCCAAATTTCTTGTTATGAGACAAATCTACCCATTTGTTCATGCCCCAATAAAACACATCTCTAACCAAAATTCTTAGGCAAAGACATCTGACATTTACTTCCTCCTCATATTTTTGCTTATGGGCAAAACCTTTGTCTTAATAAGGCCTTGATCAAAGATTCTGGATTTTATACCAGCCAATGCTTTTAGTTCAGCACCTTAACTGCTGTGAAGCTAGAATGACATCCTGACGAGTATTTACAGAAAAGATGTCAGAGCTCCTGCTGCTTTTCACGTCAAGTCTGAGACATGCCTTGAGAAGAATGAGATGCAGAAGCTTCAGCCAGTGTTGCCAATTTTTAACTGCTCAGGGAAATCTGTACTGAAAAGGTTACATAGGCACTCTTGATGAGGAAGGCTCTCCTTACTGCATGCAGAAATCAGAGGGGAAGATAAGAAGTGTCACAGCTGCACAGCCCACTCTCCAAATGGCAATCTACAGTTACAGCCCTGAGAACTGGATGCCTTTCAATCTCTCCCGAAAGGAAGTCTTGTGAAATGGAGCCAAAAGTCAACATCACCGTTAACATCAATGTAAGATTAACTTGGGGTTTAAACAGATAAATAATGAATAACCCCACTTATATGTCAGGCGTGGGGAATCCCTTCTGCCATTTGTTGAAGAAAGGGGCGTTCAGTCCTGAAAGAGCCTAAATCCATCGGGGCCCGGGTCTCTGTGGCTGGGTCTGTGTGGTGAGCAGCAGGGGCCTCCTGCGCCAACAACGGCAGGGCTCCACGGCGACAGAGGTTGGGAGAAAGCTCTGCTTTATGACATCATGAGATCAACACACTTAATGCTGCCTTTTACTCCAGACTACACACACACACACACACACACACACACACACACACACTTGACCAAAAGCATCACCAAAACTGCAGCCTTGCCTGCTCCTCTCCTACTGACAAAGGTGGTGGCTGGTGACTCAGAACAATGAACAGGGTCTTCCCCAGAATCCAAGCCCAGAGGCACCCCCTCAGCAGCGCTGCGTGGCCCGGTCAGCCACCCTGTCTCCCACCCGAACCGCTCCTGCACCGATCTGGAAAGCATCACTGGGTTTCTGCATCAATGGTCCCTTTCACGTCTCCCAGACGGTCTGCTATGCTCCAGCTGCTTTCATGTTGATTACGGACTCTTTGGGCCTCCTGAAATATTAACTTTTAAAAGATAAAAGCCACTCTGAGGATACAATTCACATAAGTATAGTTTTACTGAGAAGCACTTCTAGCCTGTTAGAAACTTTAAAGACAAACTTTTCGATTTTAAGATGGTGAATTCCCTTTTCTTCAGCACAGAAGGCTTCATGTTAAATCTGGGCAGACGTGACTGTGCCTCGGCAGGACTTCAGCCTATTTCCACAAGGTCACTGACTTAGAAATGAAATGTAAACCTCTCCACGCTGAGAAATCTTAAGAGAAGCTGCAGGTCTTGCTTAATATCAATGGCTCTGGTTTTACATGTGAGGGTCATCTGATCACTGCTTCTAAGCGGTGACCACCTACTTCCTTCACACTAAGCCATCCATTACTGTAACTTTGACCCAAGGCAGCCAGATGGCTTCTCAGATTACATCGTGGTAGAAAGGGTGTGTGTCTGTGCATACCATGTTGTGTGCCCAGGCAGAAACTGCTAGGGTCCACCTGCAGAGGTCATCTGACCTCTCCCTTCGGCTTCCACACAGACATGGCTCCCCAACCCCACTCAAAACAAATGCACATGCTCCGTTCCCCGCTCTCTTGGGTTTCAATGCAGAGAAGCGGCTCTAACATATCTTCTAAGTACACTCGCCTCCTGGCTTATTGCTTCTCTAACACCCTCTTTTTTGTCGTCTAAGGCTGACATTCTCCACTTCCCATGAAATAGCCCCTCTCCCAAGTGTTGCACAGCCAGTACTCCTGCCGTCCTGGCCAACCCTCCTGCCCAAGCCACCCGGCCTTCCCACTGCCGCCTCAGCTTTACGCCTGGCAGCCCAGCCAGCCATGGTTGCCATGCCTATACTCAGAGGTAGGAGAGCAAAGCCAAACAGTGGAATTTCCTGGAGCAACATAGACTGCTGGGTCATGGAAGTCATGCGTCCACTCTGCTTCCAATGTGGCCCAATGAAAAAACCGTTAGCAAGAGAAAGAGAATGTTTGACTTCGAAGAGTTGGGGCTTTCTAATAAATGTTGCTGAAATCTTACCCTGACCAGTGTGGCTCCGCTGGTTGGAGCGTCCATATACTGACAGGTGCAGGTTTGAGTCCAGTCAGGGTGCATACAGGACACAACCAATCAATGTTTCTATCTCTCTCTCTCCCCCCCCTTCCTCTCCTTCTTTCTCTCTAAAAATCAATGAAACCCAAGGGTGAGGCTGAAATCTTGGGATCCTCAGCTAAGTTAATTTACAACTGTACCACGTAAAAAATAATATAAATGGAGCCCACCAGCTATGGCAGCAAGGATGATGGGATCCTGTCTGTCACGTCCTTTACTGGGAGAGCCAGATGAGAGCCCGAGGCTGACCTGAAGCACACCCAAGGGAAGGAGCAGCAGATATGTGGAAAGGGTTGGGAAGTTGGTTAGCTAGGTATCAGGAGAAAAGCTTGGAAAATGCAACCCAAATGGCACTTTTGGATTTTGCTTTCTCCTCCAGATGGCCTAGGAATTCTCACAGCTGGGATGCAGGCAGGGCAAGAGAAGCTCATGCTGCTCTGCTACAGGTAAGAAGAGGGAACATTAGTGAGTCCCCAGAGCCAGAGCAAGTCTATGAGGACTGCGGAGCTAAACTGCTCGCTGCCGCAGGGCAGTGTCTAGATTGCTACACTGGGGACACTTCTCTGCTCCCCTCTGATCCTTAGTTCCCTTTCTACCCCAACTGCTCTTCCTGTTTCAGGAGACACTCCACTAGTCTCTTCACGTAAGTGGAAAGAAGGTACTAGGTGGGAGATTTCGAATGTTGATCACCCTGTTGGATACGAGAGAGGGGACATGGTATATAGGTGGAGATGCCTATATACCATGGTATATAGGAAGGTGGAGTGAAACCTCTGTGAGGGAGCAGAGAGTACTGGAGCCTTCTCCCAGAGGCCAAGGATGGAGGAGACAAAGGAGAAGGCTGTTCAAAAATGCCACCCTGCTGCCTACATTTTGCCTCACTTATGCAAGGAAACAGCTTCTTCTCCTTGCAGCTGTGATTTTTATCCCTGTAAATGCTAACCGGAACTACTAGGAATTTGTGCAAAACTAGGAATTTGTGCAAAAACCAAAATGCGAGACATTGCAACAATGCAAAGACATTAAACGTTTTTTAATGTCTTTGCATTGTTTTCTGTGCTACTACATCAGAATGTATGGCAGAAACTGATTTGAATGTTACACGCTTATCACAAGTGCTACAGATGACTGTCTTGATCAGGAAAAGCTACAAAGAAAAGTGTTAATGGGACTCCCTCCCTTTTTGCCACCTGTGGGCAAAACAGATCCCTCTTAACGCTGAGGTTCTGGCAAAGAGGAGAAAACTGTTGATTTCTTGCCATCAAACTGGAAGCCAGAAATATTCTTGGCCTCAAGGTGTGGGAGACAGAACAAGTGCAGAATTCTTGCTATGATGTTTGCCTTTGGAAAGCAGTGTGCCTCGAGAGCAGAAGGGAGGCAGTTTCCAGCCATGATTACTAAGTATGTGCCTTTTGTAAAAGCAACCTTTTAAGCTTTTTAATGAGCTCTTGAGGAAAACAGATGTGCCCATTTGTGGAAAAGGTCAACTCAATACTACTGACAGGTAAAACTGATTTGAAAAAGAGCTTAAAAAAAATCCTTGCAAGAAAGACTGTGCTAGCCAGGCAGCAGTTTAGGTTTGCATGAGAAATGGGCAGCTGTCTTCTTCAGGTGCCCCGAGCAGAGAAAAGTTGCTCGAGTTTGGGAGAAATCAGAGGGAGTCCTAGATTCACAAAGTTTCCCTCAATTGCCTGGGGGCCAGGCTCACCCATGCCCCTAGGGGTTTTCAGCTTTGTTAAGCTGCAAACAGCCGTGGACGCCCCGCTCTGTCAGCAGAACCTCAGAATTCTGCCCTGACCATTCTAACCATGATGATGTGTTTTTCTCTCTCTCCCCTAACAATAATCCCAGATCGGTTTGCCTGGACAGGGTTTTAGGAGATTTAGATTTCAGTCCATTTGAATTGTGTGAAAAATGTTCTGAGAAGAGGTTTTTTGTCTCCCTTGCACCCAACCCTTCTGGAAGAAAGATCTGGGTGAGGGGAGAGAAAGAAGGAAAACAGGTGAGAAGTCATAGTAACAACACACACTGACTGCATAACAATGGAAGGAAACCAAAATGCGAGGCCCCAGGGAAGGGAAAGCTTTAGATGGGGGAGATGCAGGGGAGGGTGGGGGAGGAATGAATGACCTCTGCTTATCAGAGTCTGCTGCTGGAGTGCCCCCATACTGCTCTCCCCACCCACTGCCCTGTGCCTGGTTCCTGATTGCCTTCCTTGCTGCTGTGAGCACCCCGAATTCAAACTGACCTCTGAGCATGCTCTTGCTGCCTGACAGCTGACCACAGATAGGAGGGGACAGTCCCAGCTCCTGCGTTTTCCATGCAGACCACCTCTGGGTGTCATCCCCACCTCGGGAACAGATGAACTGGTGTCCTAAGTAAGCAGGACAGCCTGAAACTGCCTGCAGGCAGTCCCTCTGCAAACAAGAACTGAACTGACCTGAGTTACTCAGGCTGGAGTAGGAAACCCCAAAACTCACTAATTGGTGGGAGGCTGGAGGCCACACTGGGGATTCTGCCCACTTGTACTGCCTAAATGATGTACAGTCCCACTCGGGGGCCCCAACAATTGTAAACTTTGCTCCCCAGGGTCCATATGTGGCTTTTGGGGCTGTGTTTGTGTAAGGCAGGCATTAACTTAATGATGGTGAAAACGCTGACATACACCTAGAGGTGTTAGCAGAAACACTCGAGTGTTCAAGGAAACACCCCGCACAGGCCAAGCAGCCCTCAGACATGAACTCTGTGAGCAGCTTATCTACAATGTGAGTTACTCCATCAGCAAGGCAGGGTGAAATTTATTCCTCACGTTAGCTGATGTGATTCGTGACCCTGTCTCAGGCTCAAAGGCATTCAGGTTAGCTTCAACTTACTAGGATAAGGCATATAACAGTATCTGCCACAGACTTCTTTCTTGCAGGCTATGGCAAGTCTGTGCAAAGTATTAATATAACCAGCTGGGCCTGGATATATGCTTCAGGCCAAGTAGGCAAGGTTATACAGAAACCTGAGCGAGCCACTAGGCATTCTAAGGTAGGTATTTATGGTAAATGAAATTTGTTCAATGGACTAAAACCAGTAGGAGCCTTGGAGGCTAAGACCAAGACCAATACAGCGGGACTGACCTCATCCTGCCCTTGGAGGACTGCTGGCAATAGCAGGGAAACTGCTGCTTAAAAATCCCAGGCGTTTGGTTCTAGCTGCTGCTGGTCAGATTTTTTTTTTAAAAAATGGCCAATGGAGTGGCATATTACAGAAAATTTTACCAGTGGACAGCTAAGGAGAAACATAAGAAGTGGAATCGTTCAGCAAAGAGAAAACTGTTTTTGCGTTTCTGCACAGTTGGAATTTTCTAAATAAATTTGTTGAAAACTTGGGATCCTGGGAAAATTAATTTGCAACTGTATCAATAGAGCACCCCAGATAGACATACCCAACTGGGGAGGTATGTGTTTATATTTCAAGGGAAAAGGAGGCCGGGGACCTTGGGTACATCTGTAGGTCAAAAAGCTGAAGCTTATCTGATCGCTGGAGACATGTATTTACATTGCAGAAGCCAGAAAGCTTTCCGTCTTGACTCCAAGTAGCAGAGGCTTTTCTCCTTTCTGGAGAAGGAGAGGCAACAGCCTCATGTAAGCAGAGAAAATCAATCTTTCTCAATCACATGCCTATGAGTATCCCACCAGTTGTGCGGGAGGTTCTTCCAACTGCTCCTCATGGCATCACCTCAGGACTGGCATAGCTGTTATGTAAATAATAACTAATCCGGTCAGTGCGCGGGACTCCGCCGACCACCTCCTAGCAAAACGAAGCTAGGGGATACTATAAAAACCGCCACTCAAAGTCTGGGAATTGTTCTAAGGGCATACACCAAATGAGGAAACATTCATTCAAGAAAACCTAGTAAAATGAGCCAGTCAGAGAAAGACAAATACTGTAAGATTTCACTCATGTATGGAATCTAGTGAACAAACCGAACCAACGAGCAGAATAGAGGGACTCACAGATGGCGAGCAGGCTGGCAGCTCTGGGGCATGGGGGTGAGGGGGCAAGGGGGCGGAGAGAAAAGGACACATGGATGTGGACAACAGTGTGGTGACTGTGGTGGATAAGGGGGATACATGGTAATGGAAAAAATACAATAAAAAATAAAAGTATGACAAAAAAACTGAACCCCACTCCCCCCAAAAAGAAAATCCAATAAGACTTGGTAAGGACAATGATTCTATGCCAATTGAGCCACCACACGCTCCATCCCTACCCTTCCCCCAACTCCAGCTCAGTTTGGTGAAAGCTCCACTTCAGGTGAATATGGCCGAGAATCCAGGGCCCTGTCTCCCTCAGTTCCCAATCAAGGTTCACCACGTCTCACTAGGAGAAGCAGGCTGCTGCATTTTCCATCCCCTCCAACTCCAAACTGAAGAGGCTACATTTAAATTCCTCAGGAGTGTGCCCAAGAAACTGGGGGTTCTCTTCTTCTACCCAGTCCCTACCTACACAGTCCTGGCTCTGCCCCGGGAGCACCATGCCAAGAATACGGGATCTCAACAACCTTCACCTCAGTTTATTCATAGGGCACAGGTTCCATCCTAGGAGAGCAGGCTGAGAAGACTATAGGCGACCACTGTGCCTAGCACCAGAGCAGTGGTTCAGTTTGCCTGGGGGTAGAGGCAACGCATAAGAAAGAGTTCTAAAACACTTAGTCCTGACTGGTGTGGCTCAGTGAATTGAGTGCCAGCCTGAAAAGTGAAAGGACCGTGGTTCAATTCCCAGTCAGGGCACATGACTGGGTTGTGGGCAGGTCCTAATTTGGGGGTTTGCAAGAGGCAACCAATCAACCACCTAATGTTTCCTTCTCTTTCTCCCTCCCTTCTCCTCTCTCTGAAAATAAATAAATAAAATCTTGTATAAATAAATCAATCAAATCTTAAAAATTTAAAAAAAAAACACTCTCCAAAGGGGCTGACTTTATTTGAAGAAGTGTGCAGGGAAGTTTAAGCCTAAGGGTACTCCTGGAGAAATAGCTCCTCTAAAGAACAATGAGCTGACCTAGAGACCAGTTCGTGCACCAGGGAGAACCAGGAAAAGACACTGCTAAGGAGAACACTCCTGGGGTCAGATAAAACCTCAAAGACTGACCTCAAAAATCATCCCTGCCAGAATTTAATTGAATTAGACTGCTGAGCAAGTCTGACCCAGACAGAGCACTGCTGAAAACAACAGCGCAATCAGCTAGTAATTATTAGAGCCTCATAGGAGTGGTATAGTACCAAATGAAGCACACATTTTAACAGAGTCAGAGACAGCCCTGCTAAAAACCACAGTCATCCTAGGGTGACTGTATGCAAGACCTAGCCTGCATTCTCTGAAGAAAAACACCAAAGGTTTTATGCTGCTGGGAAAACAGACTTCACTAAAGTAGCCTCATCGAGTTATGAAAGCAAACAAACACAAGTCTTAGAGAGGGGAGAGAGGAATCTGTCCCCGGAGCTGCTATCAGATACATTACCTAAGAGGTCCAGTTTTCAACATCACAAGATGGGTCAAGAACCAAGAACCTGTGCCTCACTTGCAGGGGGAAAGCAGGAAACAGAAATTGCCTGTGAGAGGGGCCAGACATCAGATTTAAAGTAGCCATTATATGTTCTAAGAACTAAAGAAAACCATGCTTTAAAAACCACTGAAAAGTATGAAGACAGTGTCTCGCCACATGCAGAATAGCGATAAAGAGAAAATATAGAAACAAAACGAAAATTCGGGAGTTGAAAAGTACAGTAACAAAAATTTAAAATTCATTAGAGCGGTTCAATGTTAGATTTGAAGTGTCAGAAGAATCAGTGAACCTGGAGATAGATCAACAGAGAACACAGAAGCAATCCAAAGAACAAAGGGAAAACAATGAAGAAAATAGAGCCTCAGAGAAATGCAGGACTCCTGTAAGTGCACCATCTATGTACAAGGAGGAATAACAGGAGGGCAGGGGACAGGGAAAGGAGCAGGAAAAAATATTTGAAGAAATCTTAGTGAAATCTCTCAAAATTTGCTGGAAAACAATCTATATATCCAAAAAGCTTAAAGAACTTCCAAATATAAAAATGTTACACACACATCAGAAAATGAAAATACTGAAAACCAAAGACACACACAAATATCTTAAAAGCAGCAAGAGAAAAACAACTCAACACATACAAAGAAGCCCCAAACAGATTAGCAGCTGACGTCTCACCAGAAAAAATAGAGGCCAAAAAGCAGGGTGATGATATTTTGGTGGGGGGGGTGGGTAAAATAATTTTATTTATTTTTAAGCATATTTTATTGATTATGCTATTACAGTTGTCCCAATTTTCTCTCCCAGTTATCCCCTTCCACCCAGTACCCCCTCCCTCCAGCACTCCCCCCACTCAGTTCATGTCCACAAGTTGTACATGTAAGTTCTTTGGCTTCTACATTTCCCACACTATTCTTAACATCCCCCATCTATGTTGTACCTACAAACTATGCTTCTTATTCCCTGTACCTTTTCCCCCATTCTCTCCCCTCCCTCTCCTCACTGATAACCCTCCATGTGATCTCCATTTCTGTGTTTCTGTTCCTGTTCTAGTTGTTTGCTTAGTTTGTTTTTGTTTTTTAGGTTCAGTTGTTGATAGTTGTGAGTTTGTTGTCATTTTATTGTTCATATTTTTTATCTTTTTCTTAGATAAGTCTCTTTAACATTTCATGTAATAATGGCTTGGTGGTGATGGACTCTTTTAACTTGACCTTATCCGGGAAGCACTTTATCTGCCCTTCCATTCTAAATGACAGCTTTGCCGGAGACAGTTATCTTGGATGCAGGTGACATATTTAAAGTGATGAAAGAATAATCTGTCTCTATCCAAAACACCTCATGTACATTTCAGATAAAACTAATAAAGATGAATATTAAAAGCCAACGATGATCTAATTAAAAGATGCATACATTTAATGACTTCACTGACACAATAGAGGACGATTATACTAGAAATTGAGTTAAAACTCCTCTGGTTTCTAATCATGGAGTATTTAAACTTCCTACAATGTTGAGGCTCTTCTTTCTCCCATTTTTTTTGCAAGATCAATTTGTGTGTGACTTTGTGTGGAGACCTGTTTCCCTTTATCAAACCTGGAAAGATATTTGGGCTTAGTCCCAGTTCCTGGCACAGAGCTCCTAAAACCCTTGGAATTTCCTGAGTGACAAGGTGATCGGTGGTCCCCTAGACAGCCTCACGATGGTGCTGATTGCCGGAAAGATCCAGCCTTAATTAGAAGCTGGAGCCTTCAGCCCCACTTCCTAGCTTCTCAGGACGGGCGAGGGGCTAGGTACTGCACTGATCACCCATGGCCAATAATTTAATCAATCATGTCTTTATCATGAAACCTCCATGAAAACTGTAAAATGAAATCCAGAGAGCTTCTGGGTTGGTGAACACACCGAGGCGCTGGAAAGGGCATGGAAGCTCTAAACCCTTCTCCCCTTTACCCTGCCTATGCATCCCTTCCATTTGTCTGTTCCTGAGTTGTATCCTTTATAATAAACTGGTAACAGTAGGTAAAGCACTTTCCTGAATTCTGTAAGCTGTTCTAGCAAATTATTGAACCTGAGGAGAATGGCTGTGGGAACTCCTGACTTTATAGACAAGTCGGACAGAAATGTCAGTAACCTGAGGACCCAATATTTTCTTTTTTTTTCTCAAATGTCACTTATTAGAAAATACAATTCCAGAGAAAGTAGGAGATACAAGGACAGCTGAGAAGTGAGTACAATACACAGTTCTCTTTAAATCAGGGGCATAGAGGGTCAGAATAACAAGAGCTACAGGCAAAAAGCCAGCAATACATCTATGGTCCATTCATCAGGAAAAGTCCACTCCTGTCCCCCACTTCCCTAGCACCTCCACACAGCAGCCCGCTTTATCCTTAGCATTTTTTATTTAAAAGAAAAGTTTAAACTTCCTTGCTGCCCTACAGCTTCAATGAATGGAGTTTCTTTCTCCAGTTATGGAATGAGTCAGCAAGAGCCAGAGTTTCTGATCCTCGGGGCCAGGGAGGAAGCCGAGGAAAGACAGACAGTAACTCCGTTCCCCAGTTACGGGGCACATCCTGCCAATTTTAAGTTTAAAACATTAATATCAAACTCAAAGTCTCTCCTTCTGTTTTTCAAGGAAGATAAGCTTTGAAAAAAAGCGCAAGAGTGAATTTCACATCCAAGTGGTAGGAAATGAGGAGTATTAAGAGATCAGAGACCCAGTCTCTCCCTCCCAGCTCCAGGGTAGCAACCACAGCTCCAAGCCAGCCTCCTTAAAAGCCAAGAAAACCACTGGAAAAAAATGTTTGGACAGGACTCCATGCCCCTTTCCTTCAGATAGAGCATCCCTTTGGTTCCATAAATAGATTCCTAAATAGGTTTATGGACCCACAGAACGAGAGAAATTCTTATTTACAAAATTGTGACAGAAATGGGTTTCGTCAGAGAAGCAGCACAAGAGTGCATGTTACGGGAAAGCCTTCCCAGGACAAGCCAGCAGGCAGCCACACTTGCATCTGCAGCCTAGCGCCCCTGCCCAGGGCCCAGACGCCTGTGGGGGAAACGAAACCAAAAGCCGGGGCAGCATTTTATCCCACAGAGGAAAACGAAGAAAGACACCTATGGGGGAGCAGCCCAGCATATGCACTGGGACCGGATGTCCCCAGAAGGGTAAGAGAATTGAGGGGTAGGAGCCGTATTCAGGGCGAGTCCTAGCAAAGCAGGGGAAGATGAGAGGAAGAACTCTCCCCTGAAAGAGCACGGGTCCCTAAACACAGGAAGGACCCAACACTTTCCACTGGCATCTGAAGTAGGGACAGTCTTGGGGGACTGCACCTGAGACCTGTGAGTCTGATGCTAACTCCAGGTAGTTAGTGTTAGAACTGAATTGTAGGACACCTCGTTGGCACCTGCAGAGAATGAGAGAATTAGTAGATAAATTAGAGAATTCACCCTTCCTGCTTTCCCCTCATTCTGTATGCCTCCACCCTGTGTCACTAAGGCTGGTGGTCCAGGTCAGTAATGTTTCTGTTGCTAGAAGCCCCCATACTCCACGAGGCCTGGCGAACCCACACTAAAGTCTAAGTATACATAAACAAGATGTCATGGAATCTCAGTTACTGACTAAGTGTCAACTTTAAAATTAGTGTGTAACAGTATTCAATTCCAAGGAAACTTGCAACACAAAACCCCCCAGGAGTGACCTTATAGTTGAGGGAAGTTGAAAAGTTAGTGCCTTAGAAACCCTAATCCATTGTTTCCTAAACATCAACCATTTGGGTCACCTTTGGGATTTAAGGCCTATCCACATATACCTTTATCTTCAAATCAACTGTTTAAAAATCATTACTGAGGGAACTTTATGTCCCTACTTTAAGTGGAAAATCAGTACTATGTGCTATAACAGAAGATATACCTTAGTTTTTGGGTTTTTTTAAATTAATGTTTAAATGTATACCTGAATCAACTTGTGTACCATGACCAATGCTATGCACAGAACAAGTTGGGAAGTAATGCCCTACCCCCTCGTGTGGGATGAAAGGGTAAGAAACGAAATAGAAGGCACTATCTTCGGAAGTGCCCTGGGTTTGAGAACCAGGCTTCCTTTGGAGAAAACTGTCTTCAACTTCTTTCTTTTTAAAGGTACATCAAGTAACCCCTGACCTTCATAGTGCTTTGATTCATTCAGAACACTAAAGAGAAGTTATTTTTATTACCAAGGCTTTCAACCAGCAAATGTAGCTGTGGGCAACTACAGGGCTGGACAACTAAGCTCAGTTTAAAAACACATGTAGCCCTGGGCTCTCTGCAAAGCACCATCCCCTAATGCTATTGCTCTCCAGAGGTGGCCCATGTTATATGACCCACAATTACCATTTAAAGGGCACACTACTCCTTTATTCCTTTCTTAGGGTTGTGGAGAGAAACAGATTCTGGCAAAGGCTGGGATAAAAACAAAACACAAAGTAAACACCAAAACTGTTCCTTGCATGTAATTGTTTTTACCTGTATTCCAGTAAGAATCGAAATTTGGAACAGGGATGGAAGAACACTCATGAAAAGAATTCGAGAGTCAAACGCACATACCTTGTCCTGCTGACACAATTTTTCAATTTTTCAAAATATGATTTTTATTTACTAAGTTACAAATAATATGAACTGAACCATTCCATATTTTGAGAAAATACGGATTTATAAATTAAACAATAGGAAGAGGCAGGAATCAGTGGCCTATGAGAATCACCCAATGATTCCATGGGAAGAGAATAGTACATTACTGTACAGAACATACCCACTGACTGAAGGCGAAGTCCAGACAGGCAGGGACTGGCCACATAGGGGAGGAGTTAGGGCTGGAATTCAAGTCTCACTGCCTCATGGGCCAACAATGCCTGGTTGAATATGAAAAAGCCTGGGTCACACCAATACAGTCCTAACAAAGATAAAAGTTGTGTCTATGTCTGTTTTCACACTATAGTGATTTTTCAGCATGTGGAATCAAGACGGCCAAAGCACACACTCTGAGTGACAGAAGGAGGCCTGCAGGACAGTCTGAGGTGTCAAACTGGGTACTGTGCCCGGCTGGCAGCCCATGAGGTCCACAATAATAATGAACTGCTGCCATGAATGCTGCAGCTCAGTGGATTGAGTGCTGGCCTGTGAACCAAAGGGTTGCCAGTTCGATTCCCAGTCAGGGTACATGCCTGGGTTGTGGGCCATGTCCCCAGTAAGCTCAGTTTAAAAACACATGTAGCCCTGGGCTCTCCCCTGGGCTCTCTCCTGGGCTAGGGAGCATAAGAGAGACAACCACACACAGATGTTTCTCTCCCTCCCTATCTCCCTCCCTTCCCCTCTCCCTAAAGATAAGTAAATAAGATTTTTTTAAATAATAACAACAACAACAATAATAATGAGCTGTTAACATTTATTAAAAGTTCACTGTTGCTGGGCCCTACTTTAAGTACTTTCCCTCTGTTTCATGTGATCCTCCAACAACCCAATGCAGTTTTATTGTTTCAGTCTTACAGAGGGGAAGCAGGGGCATGAAGCATTCAATCGGTTGCCTACTGTCTCAGTTAGTAGCTCTAACAGGACTTGACGCCAGGCAGTCTAGATCCAGAGCTATGCTCTTCACTACAGACATTTACTGAGCACTATGCTCTGAAATCCCTCTGCCCCCTTCTTAAATATCAGCCCTGAACAGCACCGACCCCTCGACAGCCCATCGAAGACTGGGTGAAAGGCCTTGTGGACCACTGCAGCTTAGACAGAAGGCAGCCAATGAAGCTGGGTTGAGTCTGACCTGCCTGAGGTCTGGCCAGAATTATCACCTTCAGTTACGGTCAATAGCATGAACTAGAGGCAGGCTCCTTGCCTCTGACCTGATGGAGACGGAAAGAAATATAACAGATATGCTTTCCAGTGCGGTGGAAATGCCCCTCGGCCTACGCCCATGGGGCAAGGAGACCCAGCACCCTCACTGTGTTTTGCCTGGTAGCCAGGTCGGAGCTGGCCTAGCATGGTTCTTGATCAACAACTAAAAAAAGGCCATAATTGACTCCAGGCAGGGTGCAGGCAGAGGAAGATAAACCTTGAAAAGACTTCTACTTCCAATCCCCAAGCCCATGCCAACCTGACAAAACATACCCCCCAACAACCCAAGCCACCACCATAAACATGTACCTGCTGATGCTCTTAAAACTTAAGCCTGGTGTTTAAGTTTTGCTGCCTTTAAAAATATTTCCCCCCTCAGTTGATATGGATTTTCTAGTTCTTCCCAAAGGAATCTCTCCTTTTTGATCCTCTGTGTCCCTCTGCCTCCTGGAAATTTAAATGGATCTTCTGAGGGTTCCCTTTTGTCTGTTTTCTCATGCACCTGCATTGCTTTCTCCTGGGTAAGGCATTTGGTGTCACAGAAGCCTTTCAAGGACTGCAGAAGTCAAAGGCCAAAATTTACATTTGTAACACACAGTGAAAAACAAAGAAGATTTAATGGATCTATTGAGTCCCTACATCAGAAGACTCAATATGAAGATGTGAAGTCTCCTGAAATTGATCTATAGATTTAACACAATCCTAATAAAAACCCTAATTGTTTTCCTTTGTAAATTAACAAATTGACTCTAAAGTTTATAAGGAAAAGCAAAGGACCTACAGTTGCCAAAACAAAAAGAAACAAAGTTAGAGGTCTTACAATACCTGATTTGAAGATTCACTATATAGCTACAGTAATCAAGACTGTGTAGTGACGGTGAAGAGACAGGGACATAGATCAAAGGACCAGAATGGGGTCCAGAAATAGATCAACACACACACAGTCAAGTGGCCTTCCACAAAGGGCCAAGGTTACTCAGTGAAGAAAAGGACGGTCTCTTTAACAAATAGTTCCTTCAAAATTGGACATACACCTTCAAAAAAAATGAACACAGGCCCAAAACTTGCCCCATATACAAATATTTACATGAAATGCATCACAGATCTAAATATAAACCTAAAAGTATAAAAAAATTTTAACGATGGCAAAGAAAAAAATCCTTGTGATCTTGATTAGGCAAAGAATTCTTGATACACAATAAGCACACAAATGATAAAGAAAAAATTGATAAACTAGATCTCACTAAAAGTTAAAAACTATTATTTGCAAGCCACTGGTAAAACTAATAATAATAATGAAAAGAAAAGCCACTGGGAAAAAACATTTATAAAACACATATCTGATAAAGGACTTCTATCTAAAATATATGAAGTCCTACAATTCAATAAGGGAGAAAAAAACAACTTTTAAAAACAGATAAAGAAGCCCTAGCCAGTATGGCTCAGTTGGTCGGGCAGTGTCCCAGAAACTGAAAGGTCACGGGTTCAATTCTTGATCAGAGCACATGCCCAGGTTGCAGGTTCAATCCCCAGTCAGGGTGCTTATGAGAGGTAACCAATCAATGTGTTTTCTCCCCCCTCCCTCTCTCCCTTCATCCTCCCTCCCCCTCTCTCTAAAATCAATAAGTATATCCTGTGGTGAGGATTAAAAATGGAAGGAAGGAAGGAAGGAAGGAAGGAAGGAAGGAAGGAAGGAAGGAAGGAAGGAAGGAAGGAAGAAGAAAGAAAGATTTTAATATATACTTCAAAGAAGATACAAATGGTAAATAAGTGCATGAAAAGAGGCTCCATTCCCTAGGCATTAGGGCAACAGGAATTAAAACCACAATGACGCCTTGACAGGTGTGGCTCAGTTGATCGGGTACCATCCCTACAAAGGGAGAGGTCACAGGTTCCATGCCTGGTCAGGGCGCAAGCCTGGGTTGTGGGTCCATTCCCGTCAGGTTGGGTGTAGGAGGCAACCTTCGAAGTTTCTCTCACATCAATGTTTCTTACCCCCTCTTTTTCCCTCCCTCCCCTCTCTCTAAAAATAAATATATAAAATCTTTTAAAGAAACAATGAAATACCATTATCCACCTATTAGAACAGCTAAAAAAATAAAACATCAAAACATTAACTGGAATACTTGTACATTGCTTGTGGGAATGCAAAATGGTACAGTCCTTTGGAAAACAACCCTCTCATCCCACACCTAGCTATTTACCCGAGAGAAATAAACACATATTCCAAACTAAGATCTGTTAGTAAATGTTTATTGCAGCTTTATTCATAATCCCCAAAATCAGTAAGCAACCTAAATGTCCATCACTAGGTGAATAGATGAACATGGTTGAATGTGGGCTATCTCCAAAATTGGACAACACTCAGCAACAAAAAGGAGTGATTACTGATATATACATTGATGAATCTCAAAAGTATTATCCGAAGTAAAAGACACCAGACATAAAGGATGACATACTATGTGATTCATTTATGACATTCCAGGAAAGGCAAAACTATAGAGACAGGAATTAGATCAGTAATAGCCAGGGGTCAGGGGTAGAAGGCTGGCATTTATTACAAAGAGTCACTAGGAAATTTTTAGGGTGGTGAAAATATTTTATATCTTAATTGCGGTGGTAGTGACACTACTGTTCACAATTGTCAAAACTCAGACCCGTGTAACTAAAAAGGATAAGACTTTCTGTATGAAAATTGTATCTGCCCTGGTTGGTGCGGCTCAGTAGATTGAGTGCTGGCCTGCAAACCAAAGGGTTGCCAGTTTGATTCCCAGTCAGGGCGCATGCCTGAGTTGTGGGCCAGGTCCCAGTGCGGGGCATGTGGGAGGCAACCACACATTGATGTTTTCTCTCCCTCTCTTTCTCCTTCCCTTCCCCTCTCTCTAAAAAGTAAATAAATAAAATCTTAAAAAAGATTATATTTCACTAAATCCTCCAAAAAGAAGCCAAATACTTCATTTCAAAATATAATTGATAGCCCTGTCTGGTGTAGCTCAGCTGGTTGGGCATCATCGTGAAAAGGGAAAGGACATCAGTTCGATCCAGTTAGATCCGCGGCCAGGGCACATGCTTGGGTTGCACATGTTGCTTCCCGGTCTGGTCTGTCGGGGTGCATACCAGAAGCAACCAATTCATGTTTCTCTCCCTCTTTCACCCTCCCTTCCCCTCTCTCTAAAAATAAAATATTTAAATATATATACCATATATATATATAAAATTTATAAGTAATTGCACTTCTGTAAGACTAATCAGCCTCAAAAAATCTGTGTTGGGAGACCCTTACATCAAATGAACACAGTTACAACTGATGGTTTCAGACTTGGGGGGGACAAAAGCTATTTTGATTAAAAAGTAATTTCACAAAGGACTTCCTGGTTTTTAATTAACTGCTGAAGAAATGGCGCAGAATTTTGCATCAACAACGGGGGGATCTTTTGCACACATTTTTCCCCAACAGATAAATTTTGAAGTCAATTATCAATATCACAAATGATCCTGGGCAAGCAGTTTCCATCTTCTTACCTGCAAAAAATTACTTGATCTCAAGAGTTCTCTGCATCCTAAAAGCTTAAAGTCTAATTTCCCTCCTCGCATAAGTTAGCTGAACCTCCAGGGGGCCTTGGAAAACCCTCTGATCTATGAAACCTGTGAATTCAAAGGAAGTCAAACTCTGTCCCCTCCAGTGTGTGTGTGTGTGTGTGTGTGTGTGTGTGTGTGTGTGTGTGTGTGTGTGTGTGTGTGTGTGTGTGTGTTGGAGCAGCGCAAGCATGGCAACTGTCATTTAGATGGGGAGGGCTGCAGGGTCAGAGTGCCGGGAAAACTCTGCCCAGGGCACACGACTAACGCTCTTCAAACAACCCAGACTCTGTCCACTGCTCCCCACAGCCCAGCCCCACCCTCCATCCTCCAACACACTTACTGCCCTAGGGAAGACGCACTTGGGCAGTCTTCACTTTGCCTCCATCCATCCCACCATCGTAGATGCTCTCAGACTGCGGCCCTCTCTAGGGCAGGCCTCTGGTCTGCTCTGTGTGCTGACCAAGTCCTTCCAAAGGAAGATGCTCCACAGGAACCCAGAGTTTCCCAAGAATGCCTCCAACACCTGCCCCCAGGAGGGGTTAGGCAACAACGGTTTCCGTGGTAGAATAAAAATGAAGCACTAGATTTTTCCTGCCTCCTAGATGTAGACCATCAGGACACCAAGCACATCAGCACACCAAGGTCTCCCAGAAGTCTTTGCAGTAAGGAAACTTGTTTAAAACGAGGTTTCCAAAGTCCTTTAGCTAGGAAACTTTCTTTCATGTAACACCCATTTACATGTCATGGAGCTAGTGCTTCTACACACACTTAGATCAGTGCTATTAACTTCCTTGCATTTATATTTTTCCTTTTTTTTTAAATAACATTTTTGGACACCTTTTGTTTCTAAGAAAAAAGATTCATGTAATATGCTAGCACTTATGTAAAAATGGGAAGAATATTTCTATACATATTGATTGTATAAACTATCACTGGAGTGATTTAGGGGAACTAACTAGTCATGGTAGCTGTTTCTAGAAAAGGGAAATGAGTGGCGGGGGCAGAGAAAAGGGAGGCTTCTTATTGTGTACCCTTTTGTATCATGTGAATACGTTGCCTAGCAATCCATTAAATTAAAATTAAATTAAAATAGTAAGTACTGCCCTTATATGTGGGTGTGGTTAGAGCATCATTCTGATACACCAAGGTTGTGGGTTCAAACCCAGGTCAGGGCACATACATGAAGCAACCAACGAATGCATAAATACATAAGTGGAACAACAAATTGATGTTTCTCTCTTCTCCCTTCCACTCTAACTCAATTCAATAAAAAAATTAAATAAATAAAATAAAACAGGTACTAAAAAAAGCGATACTTTAAAAAATATAAAAACAGCCCTGGCTGGTGTGGCTCAGTGGATTGAGCACAGGCCTGCGAACCAAAGGGTCGCCAGTTCAATTCCTAGTCAGGGGACATGCCTGGGTTTCGGGCCAGGTTCCCAGTGGCCAGGGGTGGGGGGGTGAGAGGCAACCACACATTGATGTTTCTCTCCCTCTCTTTTTCCTTCCCTTCTCCTCTCTCTAAATAAATAAATAAAATCTTTTTTAAAAGATGCACTTAAAAAACATATATACATAAAACACTGACAAGAGCATGTGCATGCAGTGCGTGCACACACACGCACGCACCAGCCATAATCAACACCACAGATGACATAACCACTGTTAATATCTGGCGTTGTACTTCAGTTTCACTTGTTTATTTTTGCTTTAATTGCCTGTAATTTTGGTGTCATATTCAAGAAATCATTGCCAAGACCTATGTTATTAGTTTTTCTTCTATTTTTTTAGAAGTTTTACAGTTTCATGTCTTACATTAAGCCTTTAATCCTTTTTGAGTTGATTTCTGTGTATGGTACAAGGCAAGGGTCCAATTTCATTCTTTTGCACGTAGATATATCCAGTTTCCCCAGCACCATTTGTTGACATTATCTTTTCCCCATAGTGTATTCTTGACACCCTTATCAAAAATCAGTTGACTGTACATGTGTGGGTCTATTTCTGGACGTTCTCTCCTGTTGCATTGCCGTGTGTGTCTGTCTTCATGCCAGTATCACAGTTTTAATCACTGTAGCATTGCACCATATTAAAATCAGAAAGGGCAATGCCTCCAGCTTTGTTTTTCTTGCTCAAGATTGTTTTGGATATTCAGGTTCCCATCTAAATTTTGTGGGGGGTTTTCTGTTTCTGTGAAAAAATGCCATTAATTTTTTATAGGGATTGCCTTAAATCTATAGATCATTTTGGTTAGTAGCATAGGCATTTTAAAAATATCAAGTCTTTTAATCCATAAACATAAGAGAAAATCACCTTAAATTAACCTTAATTAAATTAACATAATAAAGGCTATATATGAAAACTCCATAGCTAACATAGTAGCTATGTCAATGGGGAAATGCTGAAAGCTTTTTCCCTAAGATCAGGAATAAAACAAGGATGCCCACTCTTACCACTTATATTCAACATAGTCCTGAAAGTCCTGGCCAGAACAATTAGGCAAGAAAAAGAAGTAAAAGACATCCAAATTTAAAAAGAAGTAAATTTATCTATTTGCAGGTGACATGATCATATATAGAGAAAACACTAAAAAGTCCACAAAAAAAACTATTACGACTAATCAACAAATTCAGTAAAGTTGCAGGATACAAAATCAACATACCCAAATCAATTGCATTTCTATACACTAACAGGAACTACCCAAAAAGGAAATCAAGAAAAAAATCCCATTTACAATAGCATCAAAAAGAATAAAATCCTTTGGAATAAGTTAAGGCAATGAGAGATTATACACTGAAAACTATGAAACATGGAAGAGAGATTAAGCAGACAATAAATAAATGGACAGACAGTGGTGCTTGTACTTTCTACTCTTCAAAGTGTTTTCACAGATAGTATCTCTTCGAGCCTGATGCCAACTCTGTGAAGTAGAAAGGACAGATAGATACATGCTCTCCAAAGACAAGGAAACCAAGGCCCCAACAGGTCTGGATGAGAAGCTGATCACTCAGCTGATCAGTGACAGAGGATTCCACCTGCACAGCCCTTGGTTTCTTTCCATGGTCTTACTCGGATGACAGACCACCACTTAATGAACACCAATGGCATTAAGTGCAGTAAGTCCATGGGGGTCATATAACCCCTCAAAGGCACCGCCACTGCATGCAACAATCTCGATGGAAGATAATGCACACAAAAGGCTGGGGATTACAGGGTTGGGCAAAAGGAGGTTTACAGTTGTTCACATGGAAAAATATAATTAATAAATAATAATGCAAGAATAAACTGTCATGCACTCACCACTGTGAACCTACTCCTGCCCTACCCTGTGTTTGCCACTTATAAGGTTAAACATTATTATAAAAGTTATCACACACGCAGGTGTGCACTCTACTACTTAACACTCTTCAGTGGTCTCTGGCTCAAACCCACGCCCTTCAGAAGAGCAGTCAAGGCCTGTCACAGGCCAGTCCCTCTCCAGGCCCACATGCCACTGCCCACCACGCACTGGCTGTGCTCAACTGCTATGGTTCCCCATGTGGACCATGACCTGGAACACATATATTTCCACCCTGTTTAACACGCACTCTGGCCCTGGCTAGGCAGCTCAGTTGGTTAGAGCACCATCCTGACACATCAAGGATGTGGGTTTGAACCCCCTTCTGATCCCCGGTCGGGGCACAACAAGAATCCAACCAATGAACGCACAGATAAGTGGGACAAAGGATCAGTGTTTTTCCTTTCTCTCTCCCTTCCTTGCTCTCTAAAAGTCAATAAATAAAAAAAATTAATTCAAAAAAATTGTAAATGCCCCTCTCATCAAACTAACATCTACTCATCCTTAGTTCAGGCATCACTTCCGCCAGGAAGTTTTTCCTGGAAACAGGTGTGTGTGTGTGTGTGTGTGTGTGCGCGTGTGCGTGTGCGCACACACAACTCTCGGTCAGCTGTGCTTCTACTACTTCCCGTAACTCTGTATCACTTATTTGTCTGTCTGACCCCTATACTATGACCTCCTTGAGGTCAGGACATGAGCCCTTTCTCCCTCTGTATCGACCAGTGCAGGACCAGGCGCACAGGAAATGCTCAATGCCTACCCAACAAATGTGAGAGCAAGGGAAGCCCAGGGTGGTGGTGTTGCTCCGGCAGATACCATGTTTTGGATGCTTCAAAGGGGGAACAGTACTAGAGAATCAAAGTGTCTGGGCAGGATGAAGGGGAAGGTACACCTTCCCTGCTTGTGGAAAATACCTCAAGGGACTTCAGTGTGAGCCTTTGTCTATTATTCCCTCGACCTCCTGAAACAGTGACTAGGAGGCTGATCCAGCCGCAGGTTACCTCTATGCCAGGAGTAGGGAAGCCTCAGCCAGTCAACAGAGCCAAAGTGAGCAGTATGCTGTTCACAGCTGAAGACCCAGAGGTCCAGAGAAGTAAGCTAACTGACCTGAAGGCTCCCAGCACCTTAGCAACAGGGTTAGTTCCACACTTGAGCATTGGAATTCCAGTTCAGGGCTCGTTCCGCAGCACCAGGCACCCTTCGGGATCTGAGCTGAGACACAGGACAAAAGGGGGGCTGTGTACCTGACCAGCACCAAGCAGTCTAGGATATAACAGGAAGGAGAGGACAAAAGGACAGAGATCTTGAATGTGAACATGTGCCAGGCTAGCAATAATTGGCACAGACCTCGGAGGAGATGGGCTATCTACAGAACAAGAACTCAGAGCCATATTTTCTACTT
Source organism: Tonatia bakeri (assembly GCA_004024845.1). Classification (NCBI taxonomy): domain Eukaryota; kingdom Metazoa; phylum Chordata; class Mammalia; order Chiroptera; family Phyllostomidae; genus Tonatia; species Tonatia bakeri. Next base: position 7,497 of record PVIA01003908.1, on the reverse strand, counting down.
CCTCCATGCTGGAGATACCACATGTTTACTTTCTTGCCTTTGACTGGACAAGGCACAGGCTGAGAATTCTCCAGTATCTTATTTTCAAAACAACCTGCAAAGTGCTATTACATCCTCATTTGTACCATGAAGACAATAGAGCTGAGAAATGTTAAGTAACTAGCTCAAGGTCACACAGCTGATAAGTGGCAGGGCAGGCATCTGAACCCAAGTTTCCTCCACTAACCAGAGTGGTTCTGAGTGATGTGAAAACTTTAAACTATAACTTTTAGTGGCTCTTCAAATCCCAGTTTGCCCATGCAATTGAAAATAATTTTGCACTTCCAGCCAAGATGGAGGCGTAGGTAGATACACTGTGCCTCCTCACACAACCAAAAGGACAACAACAAATTTAAAAACAAGAAACAACCAGAAATGACAGAAAAATCAAACTGTATGGAAGCCCAAGAACCAAGGAATTAAAGAAGAAATATTCATCCAGATTGATAGGAGGCGTGGAGACGGGCAGCTGGGCAGAGAGGACTCTCAGCAAGGCTGCGTCTGGTGGACCCAGAGAGGCAGCAGATTACAGACCGGGGGTCCCACATTCACATGCAGATAAACCAGGAGGAACAACTGGGAAGTGAGACAGACCATGAAACCCAGAGTCCCAATGTGGGGAAATAAAACCTTAAAACTCTGGTTGAAAACACCTGTGGGGTTGAGGAAGCAGTGGGAGAAACTCCCAGCCTCACACAAGAGTTCACTGGAGAGACCCACAGGGTCCTAGAACGTACACAAACCCACCCACCCGGGAATCAGCACCAGAAGGGCCCAATTCGCTTGTGGGTAGTGGGGGAAGTAACTGAAAACCGGCAGAGAGCTGAGCAAGTGGCACTGTTCCCTCTCAGACCCCTCCCCCACATACGGCATCACAACGCAGCAGCAACATGGGTTACCCTGGTGAACTCCTAAGGCTCTACCCCTTACTACACAACAGGCATGCCAATGCGAAAAAAAGTTCCAAATGAACGAACAGATCAAAGCTCCAAAAAAAAATACAACTAAGCAACGAAGAGATAAGCCAACCTAACAAATGCAGAGTTCAAAACACTGGTAATCAGGATGCTCACATAATTGGTTGAATATGGTCGCAGATTAGATGAAAAATGAAGGCTATGCTAAGTGAAATAAAGGAAAATGTACAGGGAACCAACAGTGATGGGAAGGGAACTGGAACTCAAATCAACAGTGCGGATCAGAAGGAAGAAAGAAACATTCAACCGGAACAGAATGAAGAAACAAGAATTCAAAAAAATAAAGTAAGGCTTAGGAACCTCCAGGACATCTTTAAATGTTCCAACATCCAAATCATAGGGGTGCCAGAAGGAGAAGAGGAAGAGCAAGAAATTGAAAACTTATTTGAACAAATAATGAAGGAGAACTTCCCCAATCTGGCAAAGGAAATAGACTTCTAGGAAGTCCAGGGAGCTCAGAGTCCCAAAGAAATTGGATCCAAGGAGAAACGCACCAAGACACATCATAATTACACTACCCAAGATAAAAGATAAGGAGAAGATCTTAAAAACAGCAAGAAAAAAGGGGACAGTTACCTACAAGGGAATGCCCATAAGACTGTAAAGAGACTTTACAGGCAAAAAGGGGCTAGAAAGAAGTATTCCAAGTCATGAAAGGCAAGGACCTACATCCAAGATTGCTCTATCCAGCAAAGCTTTCATTTAGAATGGAAGGGCAGATAAAGTGCTTCCCATATAAGGTCAAGTTAAAGGAGTTCATAATCACCCTGTCCTTATTATGTGAAATGTTAAAGGGACTTATCTAAGAAAAAGAAGATAAAAAATATTAACAGTAAAATGACAGCAAACTCACAGTTAGTAACAACCACACCTAAAACAAAAACAAAAGCAAACTGAGCAAACAACTAGAACAGGAACAGAACCACATAAATGTAAATCACATGGAGGGTTATCAGCAGGGCAGTAAGTGGGGAGAGAGGAGGAAAAGGTAAAGAGAATAAGTAGCATAAATGGTAGGTAGAAGATAGACAGGGGGAGGTTAAGAATAGTGTAGGAAATGTAGAAGCCAGAGAACTTATATGTATGCCCCATGGACATGAACTACAGTCGGGAGGAGGGGATACGTGTAGGAGGGGGTGTGTATGGCAGAGGGGAAGAAAGGGGGGGGGAATGGGACAACTATAATAGCACAATCAATAAAATATATGTAGAAAATAATTTTGCATTGGTGTTCTTCAGTAGTAATGCACATGAGATTCACAAGGATAGTTCAAAGGTTCAATGCATGAGAAAGGGAAGATGATCATGTTTTAAAACAAGCAAAAGCATGGAGCTGACCAACAAACATTCCAGGACATTACCTCTCAGTCAGCAGCAGAGTAAAGGATGAAAACGTCTAAAATTCAAGAATGAGCCCTGTCTGAGTAGCTAAGTTGTTTGGAACATCATCTCAACATGCCATGGTTGCAGGTTCAATCCCCAGTCAGGGCACATGCAGGGAACAACCAAAGAATGCATGAATAAGTAGAACAAGTTGATGTTTGTTCTTCTTTCTCTCCCCCTTCCTCCTTCTCTCCCTGAAAAAATATCTTGCTAAAACTCACAGATGACTCATTAATTTGTTTTTACTTGAGGAGCAACAGACATGTAAGTACACCAGCGACAAGAGACTCTACTGACAGCAGGCATGGGGGAAACCAAAGAGCACCCAACTCAGGCACCCAGCAGAGGAAACAGCATGCCAAAACAACTTATGTGAGAGCGCAGCTTGTTGAGAGGACAGCACCCACATTTGGCAGAAGGGAAAATGTGATGGTCATTCTTACATGTCAGCCTGGATAAGCTACAGCCTTGTTTTTCAAATGCTAACCCAGGCACTGATGTGAAGCTATTTTATAGATGTGATTAGTAAATGGGCGTATTCTACATAATGTATGTTTCAATCAATTGAAAGGCCTTAACAGCAGAACTGAAGAAATTCCACCTATGAGTAGCAGCTTTGGCTTGTGCCTGGGATTTCCAGCCAGACCTTTGTGATGGCCAGACCCACAGATTGTGGACTTTCCCTGCCAGCCCCCACAATCATGCAGAGTCAGTTCCTGGTAATCTGTCTTGCACTGGTTCTGTTTCTCCAACTGAACTTTGCCTGATACAGGAAGGCAGGCGCCTTTTAGAAGGTGAAGAGAAAGAGGAGGCTTAGCGTGGAAATGGATTAGAGATCCTAGCAGTGCATGTTACAGACTGGACTTTTACTGAAAGACTAAGGGGAGCAGCAGATGGCATCTGAGTAAATAAAAAGCAGTATTAGAGCTTTTAGAGTGTCATGAGTCTGTCTACCTGTGGGATGGAGAGTAAACCAGAGTGTACAGTGTCACACAGGAGATAGCACCACAAAAAGGGAGGAAGGTGGAGCCATGATTCACAAAGGAAATGGTGAGATCTCGGCTGGACAAAAGCTCAGCGGTGGCAATGGAGAAAAGGGATGGATCCGAGAGACACTGAGGATTGAGCCTCATGGAACTTGGTGACCTCCTGGCCTGGGGCAGGAGAAACAGGGTGGACTAATCCAAGCTGATTTTCGGGTTAATGGCTCTTTTCATCCCACTGGACCTAAATGCTACATGGCAGCAACTAAAGGTGTCTTTTCTCACCCACTGGTTGCTTAATCAAAACATGGAGCTAGAGATTCTCATTAACTACCCAGATGCTGCATTCGGATCATCCAGCTTGGTAACAACAATATGCCTACCAAACACCTTGTCGTGAGCCCTTTGGCTCTTCAAAACCGAACTCTTCAACTGCCCCTGCACAGAATAAGGTAAAAGGCAACATCTGGCAGAACAAAGCCAGAAAAATATGACTGGAAAGACCGTGGGTGAGAAAGAGGGAGGAGAGAGCAGAGGCATGGTCAGAGCAGCTGTTTCTGCCATTTTCTGGGCCTTGGAGTGGACTAAAGGCCTGCTAGGAATCTGACACCCTCTTGGGGAGTGTGCTTTCCAGTGAAAAATACCAGGGCCTTTGCAAGAACCCCAGGAGGACTGGTGGCGAATAGAAGGGAAGGCAAGAAACCCAAGCAACACAGTCACATGACAGCCTTCATTCTGTTCCCTGTCTGCAAAATGGGGAGAATTTTTGCAGCTTACCACCTAACAGAAGAAAAAGGATAATCAAACTAGACAAGATGGGGGAGAAACCAAGATCTGTCTGGGAAAAGGAAGAGATGGAACATAGGCATTTCTTCTTGATGACTGTTTAAATGCTCTTGTCATGACCAGGAGTCTCTCTATGACCTAGACATTACTCATCAACAGAATGACATTTTAGAAGAAAAGACAGGAATTAAAAACTTTCTGGGGATTACTGGGGTTTCGCTCCCAGTAATGATGAATGAGGTCCTATTAGACCAACACTTTTGCCAATAACAACTATAGCTCTAGACAAAATATAAAAACCCTTCCCTGAAGGTACAAAAAGCAACCAAAACCAGGTAGAAACTAGGGGGCTGGTCCTTCTGGAAAGATATGGCACTGGGTAAGTTTCCCATTTTTTACAGCTGTTCACCTAAAGGAAGTCTCCATTAGGAGCCAGGCCAGGAGGCTAAAACTTTGGTAGAAACTCACAGTTTTGTTAACTTAAAGAATCTAACAACATGGTTTGGGGTGGCTACAACAGCAGGAAAGTGATATTGGAAAGGAATGAGTCACAGACATGAAACCCCCAAATTTTGCATAAAAACTCAGCCTGACTTTATGGCTGAAATATGAACACATGCAAAGGGCACAAACAGCCTACCATAAGAGATTTTAGCTGTCATTTACCTCAGCAGAGATAGTACACACATTTGGAGTCCAGCCACATGAAGTACCTTGTAAAATAAACAAAAAAAAATCAGCACTGTGCAGAGGAACATACAACTTAGAGTCTCTACAACTTATCACTCATAAGGGTAGAGATACAATCTACAGTACCAGACAATACAGAAACAGGAAAATGTGACCTATTCAAAGGCAACCAATGAGACTGACTGACTAACCCTGAGATGAATGTTAGAATTATAAGTATTTTAAAGATTTTATTTTTATTTTTTCTTTAGAAAAGGGAGGGGAGGGAGAAAGAGAGGGAGAGAGGCATCAATGTGTGGTTGCCTTTCACATGCCCCCTACTGGGGACCCGGCCTGCAACCCAGGCATGAGACCTGACTAGGAATCGAACCAGTGACCTTTCAGTTTGCAGGCCAGCACTTCTACAGGCTGGCACTCAATCCACTGAGCCACACCAGCCAGGGCTAGAATTTAAGTATTTTAAAGAAACTGATATAACTATGCTGAAAGATAAAATAAAATATATGCTGGTAATGAACACATTGGAAATATCATCAGAGACTTTAAGATATTTATTTTAAGATAACCAAAGGGGATCTACCCCAAAATAAATATAGATCTGTACAAAGACTGACACAGAGACGCTGACGGCAGCATTATTCATAGTGGCCAAAAAGTGGAAACAACCCACATAAGCATCTACTGATAAATGGATAAGCAAAAGTAATCCACATAATGGATTATTATTCAGCCACAAAAATGAATGAAGTTCTAATACATGATACGACATAGATAAACCTTGAAGACATTATGCTAAGTGAAAGAAACCAAGCACAAAAACCCACACATTGTGATTCCGTGTAAATGAAATATCTAGAACAGGCAAATTCAATGTGCAGCAGAGACAGAACAGAAGGCAGATTAGTGTTGGACAGGAGCTGTGGAGGGAATAAAAAGAGACTGCTAGTTCTGGAATATGATAATGATGTTGGTTGCACAACACTGTGAACATCCTAAAACCCACTGAATTATGTACTTTAAAATGGTAACTGTTATGTTATGTAAATAATATTTTAATTTTTTTTAAAGATTTTATTTATTTTTGAGAGGGAAGGGAGGGAGAGAGAGAGAGAGAGAGAAACATCAGTGTGCGGTTGCTGGGGGACATGGCCTGCAACCTAGGCATGTGCCCTGACTGGGAATCGAACCTGCGATGCTTGGTTCGCAGCCCGCGCTCAATCCACTGAGCTACACCAGCCAGAGCAATATTTTAATTTTTTAAAGGTAAGGTACAAAAATTATGGAAAAGTGGGTGATAAATACAGAATTCTGTAATATCTTTGCAATTTTTCTATAAATCTAAAATTATTCCAAAATACAGTTTATTTTAAGATAATACTATTTACGCCCTGGCTGGTGTGGCTCAGTGGACTGAGTGCCGGCCTCCGAACCAAAGGGTCACTGGTTCAATTCCCAGTCACAGTACATGCCTGTGTTGTGGGCCAGGTCCCTAGTAGGGACTACATGAGAGGCAGCCACATGCTGATGTTTCTGTCCCTCTCTTTCTCCCCCCCTTCCCCTATGTCTAAAAAATAAATAAATAAAATATTTTAAAAATAAAATAATACTATTTATAATAGCATCTAAAACATAAAGTTCTTAGGAATATAAACCTGACAAAAGATATTCAAGACCTGTACACCAAAAAGTACATTAAGGACACTCAAACAGAGAGGTATGTTCATGGAATGTTAAGATGTCAATTCTCCCCAAATTAGGGTGACCAATTTTCACAGTTTGCCTGGGACTAAGCGGGTCCTAGGATGGCAAATCATTTCTAAAGCCAGGGCAGTCTCAGGCAAACCAGGATGAATTTCTCATCTAATTTCCTATTGATCTACTATTCAATACGATCCCAATCAAAATCCCAGTTAGATTTTTTTTTCAAGAAACTCTCAAGCTCATTCAAAAATATATATGGAAAAACAAAGAAGCTAGAGTAACCAAAACAATTTTTAGGAAGAACAAAGGCAGGAGCCTCTCAATATCTGATTTCAAGCCTTACTATAAAGTGTAACAAGGCAGTATGGTATTGGTGAAAGGACAGACTCAAGATCAATGGAGACAGACCCTCACGTAGCCAACTGATTTTCCACAGAGTTGCAAAGGCAAGTTAGTAAGAAAGGCCAGTCTTTTCAACAAATTGTCCTTGAACAAATCAGACACGCACACACAAAACCAAACAAACGAAACTCAACCCACGCCACATACCCTTCACAAACACTACCACAAAATGGACCATAGGCCCAAACGTAAAACCATAAAACTTCGAGAAGAAAATTATTGGGTTAGGCAAAATTTCTTTATAGAGGAAGCAAAAAGTACAATCCATAAAGGAGAAAACAGATAAAGTAGACAATCAATACTTAGAACTTGTCTCCAGAAGAGACCTTGCAAAACTAGAGACATAAAGGAAAGAATAAACAAATGGGACCTCATCAAAATAAAAAGCTTCTGCACTGCCAAAGAAAACAGCTCCAAAATAAAAAGAGAATCAACTGTATGGGAAAACATATTTGCCAATGATACCTCAGATAAAGGCTTAATCTCCAAAATATATAAAGAACTTACACGATTATACTCTAAGAAGACAAGCAACC